>PVJS01002142.1:0-87759 GCA_004027185.1 Glis glis | reverse complement strand
CGCTACACCCCCGGCCCTATTTTTTATACTTTATTTTGAAACCGGGTCTCACGAAGTTGCGGAGGGCCTCACAAAGTAGAGAGAGAGAGAGAGAGAGAGAGAGAGCTGAGGCTGGCCGTGAACCCTGATCCTCCGGTCTCCGCCTCCCAAAGTACTAGAATTACAAGTGTGCGCCACCACACCCGGCCCCACCTTCTACTTTAAAGGGGAGATTCCAAATGACAATCCCCAAATGGAAATTGATGGATTTTTGCACAAGCCTGTGGAGAGCACTGTGGGAAAGTCTGCAAGTCCTAAAGGCAGGCAGGGAGGGAGAATAAGCAGAGACCCAAATGTCGGAGTTGCTTGCGTCCTCCATGTTATGAGAGTCACTGCTTCACCACACTGGGAAAAATGCCTCTTAGATCTAATGTGGCATAGGAAACACACACACACACACACACACACACACACACACACATACACACACACACACACACACACATGCACACAATTGCATGTGTGCAATTGGGAGACTAAGGTCCTCAAGTTCACAGCCCAACTGCTATGGTCTAAATGTTCATGTTCCCCCCAAATTCATATGTTGAAGCCCTAACCCTCCAGTGTGACTGTATTTGGACATGGGACCTCTAAGGAAGTAATCAATGTTAAATAAGGACATGAGGATGGGGCCCTTGGTTGGATAGGGTTAGTGTCCTTGTAAGAAGAGATACCAGAGAGCTCATTCATTCTCTCTCTCTCTCTCTCCCTATCCACATAACCCCACATGGCCACGTGCAGACGTAGTAAGAAGGCTGCCATCTTCGAGCCAGGACGAAGGCCCTCACCAACCAACTCGGCCAGGAACCAACTCGGCCAGACCTTGATCTGGGACTTTCAGCCTCCAGAACAGTGAGAAAATAAATCTCTATTGTTTTAACCACCCCATCCAGGCTATTTTGTTACAACAGTCTGAGAAGACTGAAACACCAACCTTAGACAAATCACAATACCTCCAAGTCTCAGCTTCCTCATCAATAAAAGAGATAAATCCTACCTGTTCATAAATATCACATGAGGTAATGTATGGGTTTTTTTGTTGTTGTTTTGGTTTTTTTTGTTTTTTTTTTTTTGCAGTACCGGGGATTGAACCCAGGGGCGTTCTCCCTCTGCGCTACGCCCCTGGCCCTGTTTTTTACACTTTATTTTGAAACCGGGTCTCACGAAGTTGTGGAGCGCCTCACTAAGGAGAGAGAGAAAGAGAGAGAGAGAGAGAGAGAGAGAGAGAGCAAGAGCTGAGGCTGGCCGCGAACCCGGATCCTCCGGTCTCCGCCTCCCAAAGTACTGGGATTACAAGCGTGCGCCACCACGCCCGGCTGTAATGTATGTTTTTAAAAGCTTTGTAAACTGGGCATGGTGGCACACGCTTGTAATCCCAGTACTTGGGAGGCTGAGACCAGAGGATCCAGGTTCACGGCCAGCCTCAGCTACTTAGTGAGGCCCTCCTCAACTTAGTGGGACCTGGTTTCCAAATAAAGAATAAAAAATAAGGCTGCGGGTATAGCCCAGAGATAGAATGCCTCTGGGTTCAATTCCTGGTACAGCAAAAAAAAAGAAAAGCTTTGTAAACAGTAGAGTATTAAATAGGCATTAAATCATTCATTAATCTCCACCTCCATCTCTCACACTTTAATCCCTGTGCTAGTCAAGTGTTTACCACAATGTATTAGACTGAATTGTTTATATATGTCTCCCCTGTCAGTCTGTGAAACTCTTATAGCCAGGAGCCAAGTCTCATCCATCTTTGCATCCCAAGGCCAAGGCACACAGTCACTGTTCAAGGAAGGATTAAAGAACAATCCCCGGGTGGCATTAGATGCCCTCTCTGTGTTCCCTTGTTAGAAATAAATTTCCATGGCTTCTTAAGAAAAGACACGTATTGGAAAATGGCTCAGCAAGGCGATTTTACTTTTTGCAAAAAGGGTCTTGCCACCAAGGAAGTCAGGTGTGCAAGCACATTAAACCGGGAGCCCTCTGGGTCTTTTATTCCTAACTTGAAGCTTCTGCACTGTGCTCCTATTGGTAGGAGGGTAGCTTCACAGTCTGCATGCTATTGGCTAGAGGGGGTACTGGGGGAGGGGCTGGCATTTGCAATTTTTAAGAAATGCTAACTTTACAAAAGAATGTGCGCTTATACAAGGTTACAAAATGGCGATTTTACAAAATGGAGTTTAAGTTAAGCTATTCCTTTGATAGAAAAGGTCTAATTATATTCTCACACACTAACATTTTCTTTTCTTTCCTTTTTTTTTTTTTTTTAGTACTGGAGGTTGAACCCGGAGGCATTCTAACTCCAAGCTACACCCCCAGACCTATTTTTTTAAAATAGGGTCTCACTAAGTTGCTGAAGGACATTAAGTTGCTGAGGCTGGCCTTGAACCTGAGATCCTCCTGTCTCAGCCTCCCAAGTACTGGGATTACAGGTGTGCGCCACCACACCTGGCCCCCTAACAACTTTGTACATGTTTTTATCACTTAGCATCTAGTATTGAAGTTAATAGCTTTTGCGTTATTCTTCCCTATGGGAATGTAAGCTCCCAGATGGTAGAGACCACATCTTATCCTTACTATATCCCCAGTGACTAGTTCAGTGGCTGATACCTAGTAGGAATTCAGTGGAAACTGGAGAAAAGGAAGGAAAAGACTCATCTATTGAGGAATTTGCAAGGTGAATTTCAGTGTTCACAGCTGCCCTGTATTCAATCCCCCATCAATGGATGAACAAACTAAATTCCCCTTATGCCACTGAGTCTTTTTCCAAAGGGCTCCTAAAAGGTCTCAGTTCATGTAACTCTTTTGCACTATTAGAACCAGCAAAGTATCTGAATGCACCATTTTATTGTACAAATCAATATCATCCCCCAGAGAACCAAGACTAGTCATTTACACCAACAGCAGTTGCTATGCAACCACCCTCCAAAGCTTGGTTGAAAGATCCATGGCTAAGGCAGTGATTGTTTTCCACCTAGAAAGGACAACAATTCCTAAGGGGAAAAAATGCACTATTATGCAGTCACTCAATCTTCTTACAAAAGGAAATTTAATCCCATCAGAAAAGGATACTTCCCAGGCTATGCATATATAACCTTCCTGTAAATAGATGTGTGTATCTAGCTACTGGACCCCAGACACACAAACACAAAAAAAATTATAAGCTATGTAAATGTATATAGGGTATATTGATAAATATATATATATATATATGTTTGTCAGAGAGTAAATACTATTTCTTTTCATTCCAAAGAAGTTCCAAGAAGTTCAAATTATTCCATTTCTGTATGTGTGTATCTGTGTGTGTGTGCGCGTGCGCGCATGCACACAATACTGGGGATCAAATCCAGTACCTTGAGCATGCGAGGAAAGAACTTTTATTCCATTTCCTTTTACAGAAGAAAACTTTTTAAATGGAATTCAGTTTCTCATGGCAAAAAAAATCAGAAAATCTAAAGAACCACTTATCGAACAGCCTAGATAAAATAAAATTTGCTATGTAGCCTTCCAAATGTTTATATTAAAAAAAATTGTAAACAAGGTGTGGTGACCCACACCTGTAATCCTGGTACTTGAGAGGCTGAGACTGGAGGATCACAGGTTTGAGAACAGCACAGTAACTGAGAAAGACTCTATTTTCAAATAAAAAGGGCTCCGGGTATAGCTCAGAGGTAGAACACACCTGGGTTCCATTCCCAGTACCACCACCACCAAAAAGAAAGGGAGGGAGGGAAGGAGAAAGAGAGAGAGAGAGAGAGAGAGAGAGAGAGAGAACACCAAAATGGGAACATATGAGCATATTTTATATAGCTTGGATATCTCCTTTCTTTGAAATTTCACAGCAAGCTATGGATATCCTTCCATAGTTATGTCACATTTTTAAGGCTGCAAAATATGCCAGTGTTTAAATACATCACATGTAATTATTGTGTCCATTTTTTACCATTAATAAAGTGTCCATTCTTCACCATTATAAGTAATGTTGTGAAAAAACATTCTCATGCACGTTTTGTTTTTTCTTTTCTTTTTTTTTATTTTGAAGATTCATCTGATGAATCAGTAAGTTTTAATTCATGATCCAGGCCAGAGATTATGCACTTATATGAAGCCAGTTAGAACACTTACAAGTAAAAAATCTAATATTAGGTATTTGTCCCCCAAAGCAGGATTTTAGGTCAATACCAGTTTAGTCAAATCGTGACATAATTTTAAAGTGTCTAAAAATAATAATCCAAGGCTTTGGAGGACAAACTTTGATAGGATAATTTTAAGTGTCTCCTCTTGTTTTACCGGATAACAATGCATTTTATACCTGAGTACCTTTTGCCATACAAACCAAACTGTCTTTCTTTGCCCCTGAATTGGCACTTCTTGCCTTTGTAGCTACTCTCCCGGACCTTACCTGCTGTAATCAGCTGTGTTTTAGAATTGGCCACTGACAACTCTGCTGGGCTCATAGCTGAATAGTGTCAGAAACTCCCTGTAAGATCTGGGTGGGTTCATGATTCATACCATATGAAAGTTGAATGTCCCAAAAACATTTAGTTTTGAATATATAGATAACTGCCTCCCAGAGGACACGCTGACTTCTGCTTAACTTCTTTCTTCAGTATTGAAAGCAAGTAAAAGACTAGTTTTGCCACTTGCGACCTTGTCCTGTTCTTCAAAGTCAACACACACCCGTCTGCCATAGTGATTTTCCTAAGTACACAATTCTGAGCATTTGTGTCCTGTTTAAAAACATGAAGGCTTCAAACAAATAAAATCCAAGCACCTAACAATGACATTAAAGTCCCTCCAGTCTTGCCCTATACCAATCTCACGCATAGCCAGGCTAGTTGCCATCTGGGGAACACACTATATCACTAATCCCTGCATCTGCTCATGTCTTTCCCATTTACCTGACCTTTTCACTTTCAAGCATATTTTTTTTTTTTTTGCAGTACCGGGGATTGAACACAGGGGCATTCTACCTCCACGCTACGCCCCCAGCCCTATTTTTTATACTTTATTTTGAGACCGGGTCTCATGAAGTTGCGGAGGGCCTCACTAAGTAGAGAGAGAGAGAGAGACAGGGAGAGAGAGAGAGAGAGAGAGAGACGAGGAGAGAGAGAGAGAGAGAGAGAGAGCGTGCGCACACGCGCACGTGCGCGAGCTGAGGCTGGCCGCGAACCCGGATCCTCCGGTCTCCGCCTCCCAAAGTACTGGGATTACAAGCGTGCGCCACCACGCCGGCTTCAAGCATATTTTTAACTTGCCCAAACTATTCATTCTTCAAAGCTTCTTTTTTATGTCACCTCTTTTGAGAAACCTCCCCCATTTCTACCAGTCAAAATAGACTCTCTCCAAGGAACCAGAATAAAGATATATTCAAAGAATATCAGGTGGCAGAGATCTGGGTCCACATTTGCTAATGACATCTAAAAGTTCACTACTTTGGAAATAGCTAGCAGTACTCTACTGCATTAATAGCAAGAATATTGAAAGAAATGAAATTGGGCCAGAAAGGGAATATTATCACTACAAAATTAGTTTTCACCCCTTTTTTCTGTCTCCTGCTAACACCCAACAATGTCTGACCAAAAAGGTAGGGTTAGGGTGTAAACAATCCCCAGGTGATGCCACAGCCCTCCTCGTTTCCATGTACTTCCCCAATCTGCTCCCTGCTCCTTCACCTCCCTCAATCCTAAGAAACTAAATAGAAAAGTCAACAATGGCCAGACTATACATTATATAAAAATAGAACTGTGACCCACAACCTGTAAAAACCAGCCTAGGAAGCCAACCTACTATTTACAGCAATCAGCCTAGTGTTAAAAGGTAAAATTCCTTAGGACAATTATGTAGGGTTTATTTGAGCAAAGAACAAAACACAACCCCAATCAGACAGCCCCCAAAACCAGATTATGTTCAGATTGGTTGAGAACTCCTATCAGCAAAGCGATCTAACAGCATTTATGGGGGGTTGGGGGGATGGACACAAGGCATAAAAACAACCCGATTGGCTACAGCTTAGTCCATCAACCAATCAGCTTAATTTGTTAGTTGGCTATAAGGCCCTCCTGCAACCAATCAAAGATCCATTGTCATCATTAAACTCTATATTGGTCTGTTGAGCCCAGTTCAGGTGACCAGTCTAAATTTATGACCTCCTAAGAAATCTTTTTAACACCAGGAAGCCAGCCCACATCCACACCAACCAGTCTAAAAGGCCAAACAATAATCTATGTAGCAATCAGTCCAAAATGAGCAGGACTTAATCAATAACTGATAGCCTCTGTATTTTCTGTGCCCATTTCCAACTTAGGACCAACTGGAGAAAACCAAGTAAGTACCCCTAACTAATCACACAGGATACCCATTCTGATTTTCTCACCCACGACTTCCCATGCTAACAGCCTCCAGTCAGGGCACACCTAGAGCGTTCCCCTTTTCCACCTGAAGTTCTCCTGATCCTCTGCCTGCCTCGGAGTCTATGCCAAACACAAGTGTTGGTAACTGACTCCCTTGTGATAGCAAGCTCTGAATCAGTAGCCTTTGCTTGTTCTCATTTGAATGGTATATTTGCTTTTCATTGCTATGACCAAAATTCCTGACAATAACAACTTAAAATAGGAAAGGTTTATTTTGACTCATGATTTCAGAGGTTTCAGTCCACGGTTGGACAGCACCATTGCTCTGGGCTTGAAGGAGGGCGGAACATCATGGTGAAAGAGCATGGTAGTGGAAAGCTATTCAGTTCGTGGCAGCTGAGTAGGAAGGAAAGAGAAAGAAGAAAGAAGAAGGAGCCAAGGAAAAGACAGATCCTTCCACAGCCTGTCCCCAGTGACCTACTTCCTCCAACTAGGTCCCTCCTCCAGTAGACCATTCAGCTAACCATGGATTAATCCACTGAGGAGGTGAGAGTCTTCATGATCTTCATGATCCAATCATTCCCCAAAGCCCTACGTCTGTACCTTGCTGCACTGGGGACCAAGCCTTCAACACCAGAAGACTTTAGGGACATTTCAGATCCAAACCGTAACAGGTGGTCATCATTTATTTCCCCAGTTCCAGCTCAGTCCCTGGTCTTGAGGGGTGACTCAGAAAAGTTTTCTAATAAACACACTTCATGATTTTGATTCAGCTTACAATGGGTAAACCACTGTAACTAAAGATTTGTCCTTTTTCATTTGAGAAGTCAAGACCAGAAGGCCAGTGAAATAACTAGATTAGCAAAGTCAGGAGCCCTGGCTAGGAAATCAGAGCCCCTGCCTGGCTCTGACATTAACTTGTTTGATAATTTCAGGCAGAAGATGTTAACATTTCTGTTTAGTTCCTCATCTATAAAATGGGGCTAAATCCTATGCTTGCTCACAGCCTTGGTATGAAAAAAAGACAGAATACAATATACAACTCTGCTTTGAAATGGTCCCTAATTGTGAAAATATACGATGTTATCTTGGACACACAGGCCCTTTTTTCAGCACCCCCTGGTGCCTCAGATGTGGGAGAGATCAAATTGGGATAAAGAAAGAAGGAAAAAGAAAATTGGCTCAAGGTACCTTAGCTGGACGAAGTGAGGAAGCATGAGCTTCCCCGCCACTGGAGCTGGGTCCTGGTCATGTTATTCTATGCTTTTAGACTCCCACGCATACACTATCCTCCGCCAAAATACATAAACCTCTTTGCATTACACTCCTTCTCTTACAGGAGCAATTGACTGCAGTTGGATATGATTTTCTTTTGTTTGTTTTAATTTATAGAGGACCAGGAATGCTGCCCTGCCTCCTTTTGTTTAAACTCCCACCATTCTTCCACCAGAGTGCCTCTTCTGGGGGCTTAATTTTCTGGGTTTTTTTTTCTAAGAATAGTTGTGGTTAGAGGCAGCTCCAAGCACAGCCTCAGGCCCTAAGGCTCATTAAGGACATTCCTCAACTGTCAGACTACAGCAGTAAATCACTGGCTCCAAGAAGTGGGGTGGGGTGGAGGGCAACTGGAGAGACTTCAGCTGGCTTCCGGAAGGAAGGCCGCATAGGTCCCACTCCAGAGACATCCCCTCTAAAGAAGAAAGGCTTGAGGAATAGAAGGGAAGACCCCAATACCTATAAAAATAGTTCTCATCTCTCAGCCAGCACCTGTTACATTGCAAACTTTGCAGGCAGGCAGGGTAAGGCAAGAACCTTTGAGTAGAGTTGTCTGCTCCAAGATTGCTCAGAAAAGCATCTTAACTTAGACTTGCTCATTCAAGTCCCCCAAGAATGACTTCTGTCACCCCCACCCCCCTATTGGAAGGGAGTTTTTGACTGAAGTACCCCTAGAAGGGCAGGTTACATGATAATATCTCAGGCCCTAAGTGGAACAATGGAACCACTTTTTTTTCCCTGACTTCCATATCAGTAAAAGTCCATACTTCTAAGACTGGCATTTCCCAAAGTAGTTAATATATGTACACAAAATCAAAAGAGAAAGAGTATGCCCAGTTCAGAAAAGTTGACTGCTTCCTTTTCTTGGAGAGTCACAGTGCATATTAGCATGCTAAAGTTTCTGAGAAGTCCAGTGTTGAAAAAAGTGTTCATCTAAAGTATAGCATTTCCCACATTTGCTTGGCCACAGGACCCTTTTTTGTTCCTGCATAATACCTATTAATATTCTGCAGAAAACATTGCCCCCCAAAAAGAAAAACCTGCATTTGGCCATTTAGATTCTGTTTGGTTTGAAGAGAAAGGCAAATGCGCCTCCAAAGAAAACCTTCTCAGTGTACAATTCCTCACTAGAGTAATGCTGACATTCACATGAACTCCAGTCCCTGGATCAGGAACAAGTGTCAGCTACTCTCAGCTATTCTCCTGTCCCCTGCTCCTACCTTCCACCACCTCTCACCTCCCTTCTGCCGCAGCTCTGCAGTCAGGGCTCACCAACAGCTTCAGGGAGCCACGTGGCAGAGAGCAAAACAATTAAAATGGACACCAGCCAAAGAAATCTGTGAAGCAGATGATAATGTCAAATATACATTCAGCGCATTTTTATGTGGTTCTTAAATGGAAAGAAAGAGTTCTCTTCTTTCAATCCTTCTGTTTATAATTTTTAACAAATGGGCTTCTTTCTTGGAATAAGCAAATTTAGAGATGGAAGGAAAAGATCTGCACATGAAACTTAAGTTTCAATTAAAGAGAATACCCCAAAGAAAAAGTGCTGGGCAATTTGCAAGACCCAACGGAGGAATGATTTTAAGCCTATCCATGGAAAATTATTCACTGTGCTGTTGAGTGAAAAAGCAAGTAGCAAAACAGTATGAACATTTTTATAAATGCAGTAGACAGTGTTTGTTGAAAGAATAAATAGGCATAAAAGGAGACTGTAAGAATTTATACAGAATTGACAGTAGTTAGCTCTGAATGGAGGAATTTTCTTATTTCTTTCTCGTTTTTGTTTGTTTGTTTGTTTGTTTGTTTGGTTGGTTGGTTGGTTGGTTTTTGCTTTTCTAACTTTTCTGAAATAAAAAATTATATTTTCACATTAAAAATTATATTTTAGAAATGCTTTCACCTACTTCTCATGTTATGTAAAGAAATATCAAAGGATGGAAGAAGCGGTTTTCCTTATGGGGAGGAGGGATCATGAGACCAGACTGTGGACAACGAGTAGCCAAGAGAACACAATCTCCTCCACAGCTCTTGGTAAAGGCTTTTGCACACAGCGAGCAATAAGCACTTGCCACAAAGATAAACTAGAAGGGAACGACAGCAAATCACACTTCTAAATAGGGAGGACGACCAGTGCATCCCAAGCAAGACCAGCCAGTGTGTAGAGGCCACAAATAAGATCTCACTACGCTATACAAAACCACCCCTTCACACACACACACACACACACACACATGCACACACACACACACACACACACACACCTCTACTTACTAGCTGGAACTCCAGGCCCTTTTTGAATTTTCTTTTTCCAACCAGTCCAAAGAATGTCCAAGGCTTAACTCAAAAGTCCACCAGTTGGTGGGTACTTGAATTAATATTTCTAGGAGCCATAAAGAAAGGGGTGGAAGCCGGGCATGGTGGCGCACGCTTGTAATCCCAGTACTCAGGAGGCTGAGATGGGAGGATCTGGGTTCGTGGCCAGCCTCAGCTACTTAGTGAGGCCCTCCACAACTTAGTGAGACCCTGTTTCAAAATAAAGAACAAAAAATAGGGCTGGGGGTATAGCTCGGAGGTTGAATGACCCTGGGTTCAATCCCCAGTACCGCAGAAAGAAAGAAAGAAAGAGAGAGAGAGAGAGAGAGAGAGAGAGGAAGAAAGAAAGAAAGAAAGAAAGAAAGAAAGAAGGAAGGAAGGAAGGAAGGAAGGAAGGAAGGAAGGAAGGAAGGAAGAAAGGAAGAAAGGAAGAAAGGAAGAAAGGAAGAAAGGAAGAAAGGAAGAAAGGAAGAAAGGAAGAAAGAAAGAAAGAAAGAAAGAAAGAAAGGGGCTGGAATGCCACATGTGTGATCATGGTCTCCACCTGCCTTCTGTATCCTGCCCTGTTAACCACGTTTGACTCAAGGCCACTGATCTCCTTACTCTGCTGCTCGTGCTGCCCCCCCCCTCCCCAGCCACTGGGAGACTGCTTCTCACAAGGACTGCAGAAGATTCCCACAGCACAGCCGCTGAGTCCCTCTGGCTCTCCCCTCTGTGCCTCAGCCTCACTCTCCACTGGTGGCTAACATGAGCAGGCACCATAGGCTTGGAGAAAGGCTAGCGGCGTGCAAGAGGATTTGGGGAGCAAAGCTACGTCTAGGTTAGAAGCACAGCCTTGCACCATATCTGAACTCTAATAGCTGCTCAGCGCAGCCCAACCTGCCAAAGTTCTTCCTCACACAAAGTGATTTTTTTTAAGTCAGTGACTTCCTCTTCTTCTTCTTCTTCTCCTTCTTCTCCGTCTCCTTCTCCTTCTCCTTCTCCTCCTCCTCCTCCTCCTCCTCCTCCTCCTCCTCCTCCTTCTTCTTTCTCTCTCTCTCTCTCTCTCTCTCTCTCTCTCTCTCTCTCTCTGTCTCACTCTCCTCTCTCTCCTCTGGCTTCCTTTTGACCTCCCTCCCTGCCCTCATGAAGTACCTCAGAAAGTTCAACACTCCAAAAATAGAGTTCACATTTTCCCCACAACACTTGGGCTCAAACAAAGCAAAAAATATGGTTAAATCTCATTCCCCGAGTAGTCCGTAATAGTTGAGATGTGAAGAAGTGCCCCACCCCCACCCTGAGCACTTCCTAAGACAGATAAGCCTTGGACACCGAGACTCTTTCAAGGAAGGTGTTGCACGGTGTGCCCAGTCTTAGCTCTCATGTGGCCATAATATCTGTCGCAAGGGTAACTGCTAAAGAGTTTTGCTCAAAATTCCCACTCAGGGTTGTGAGAAGCCCTGGTACTCTCGGTTAGCCCCCCACCCACCACCCATGTTTCAGATGAGAAAGCAGACAGACAGCAGTGTGACTTGGGCTGCTTCTAAGCCTCCTGACCTCTAATTCAGCCAGATGGAATGCCAAACCCTTAATACTGAAAAATAACAATAATTATGGTATACTGTACATAATTAGAGGCATTTATCCAACTCAGATCCAAGCTTCATACTAGTTTGTCTTTTTCTTTTATAGATGTCATTCCCTTTAAATATTGCACAGATAAATAAATTGAGGCTCAGAGATAATTTTCCTCAAATCATGTAGTTTGGACATAGTAAAGCCAGAATTCCAACTGAAGCCAGTTTGACTCCAAAGCCCATATTTTTTGTTTGTTTGTTTTCCAGTATACTACTAATTTCATGAAAACAAAGGAACGCAGAGTGGATGATCACTCCTATATTGAACAAAGAATGACTATTTATCAAATGAATTTACAAAGAAAAAAATTGAGTAAGATGAGTGGCCCTGAATTCTTACATTAAAAAAATCAGTGTTCTGACTTTGTGTGTGTGTGTGTGTGTGTGTGTGTGTGTGTGTGTGTGTGTGTGTGTTAGTTACTGGTTATTGAGCCCAGGGGCATTCTACCTCTGGGGCATTCTACCCCAGCCATATTTTATTTTATTTTATTTTTATTTTGAAACTAGGTCTCACTAAGTTGCTGAGGCTGGCTACAAACCTGAGATCCTCCTGTCTCAGCCTCCCAAATTCTGGGATTACAAGTGTGGGCCACCATGCCCGGCTTGTATTCTGACTTCTAAACTTACTGTGATCTCTTCATCAATTATGTGGAAGAATGAGAGGAGAGTTCCTCTGAGGAATAACATTATTCTAATCAAGTAACTTTGGGGAGAAAAATAGTGTAATGCTTATATGTTGCACAAACATTTCAAATATCAAATAGTTTTTAAAGAAAAATAAAACACTTTTGTACTTAATGGATAAATACTCTCCTTTAATTCTTGGGAACAGCTAGAATGTGAGAAAACATCAATTAGCTAAAATTTTATATAAATATAAGCCAATTACCGTAAAAGATTACCATATTTTTGCAAAATGCTCTGAAGCATGCATAAACCCATTTTTTAAAGTGCTGGATATGGGCTTAAATTTCTTTCTTTTTTTTTTTTTTGTGGTACCGGGGATTGAACGCAGGGGCGTTCTACCTCCGCGCTACGCCCCCGGCCCTATTTTTTATACTTTATTTTGAAACCGGGTCTCACGAAGTTGCGGAGGGCCTCACTAAGGAGAGAGAGAGAGAGAGAGAGAGAGAGAGAGAGAGAGAGAGAGACAGGGAGAGAGAGAGCGAGAGAGCTGAGGCTGGCCGCGAACCCGGATCCTCCGGTCTCTGCCTCCCAAAGTACTGGGATTACAAGCGTGCGCCACCACGCCCGGCTTTAAATTTCAATAAATGAAGAAAAGTTCAACACTTCTCAACACTGTTGGCTGGAAAACACATGAATAGGGTTGAGGCAATGAGTGTATACATGTGCCTTGTAAGGGTTGCGTGTGACACCCCACATGACTGCGTAAACATTTTGTTCATACTATATGAGTTGGTTAAAATAAATATGATTTATTTGAGTGGATGCATGTCAGCATTGCTTGGAAAGAAAACAAAAACTACAAATTAGTAGGAACACCTTCTATTCTAGAAAACAAGATAATCTTCTATCTAGGGTTTCTCTCAGCCTAGCCCATAAATTAAATGAAATATACACCTTAGAGAGAGGGACAGTTTGGATTCCATTCATACCCTACTCACTTCCCCATCTTTTCCTTTTTATTTTCTAAGTAAATTAACAATGGATCTGAAATATGAAAACTTTACAGAATACAGATGTAAAAGAAATATTAGTCAGAGATGACCACAGTGAATATTTGACTAGAGTTTCTATTTTGAATACACTAAATACAGATTTAATTCTATTTTTATCACTTAATATATCCCGTACGTTTTCTCTACATTTAGACATATTCTTTGAAAACATGATTTTTTTGTGTGTGCGGTACTGGGGATTGAACCCAGGGCATTCTATCTCTGAGCTACACCCCAGCCCTATTTTTTATTCTTTATTTCGAAACAGGGTCTCACTAAGTTGCAGAGGGACTCACTAAGTAGCTGAGGCTTGTGATCCTCCTGTGTCAGCCTCCCAAGTACTGGGATTACAAGCATGCGCCACCACACCCAGCCAAAACATGATTTTTAAGTAATAACAGTATCATATGGATGTTCAATAATTTATTGTCACTTTTCTATTGTTTAATATTCAGTTTATTTTCAATGTTTGCTATTATAAATATAAATATGTATTAAATACCATGACATGTATATTTTTGTCTGCATCTGGGTTAATTTCTTTAGTAAGCACCAAAAAAATTACAAAAATAAGAAGTAACTACCAAGATTATTATTGCTATAGAATTATTGGGTCAGAGGTCAATTTTTAAATTTTTTTTCTTTTTTACTTAATACTTTCTTTTTAAAAAATTCAAACAATATATAAATATATAGAATAAAAAGAAAAATCCTCCTTTCTGCCTCCCTGATCCCATTTACATCTCTGGATCACTATTTCAGTCTTGAGTTCACTCTATTATTTATTCCTCCCATTAAAGTTTCATTTTGGCCATGATACTTTCAATTTTCAAAAACCCTCTCTTGTTCTTTGATAGTTACTTTGGAATAGTTGCCTGTTCTTCTTTCACAAATGCAACATACTCTTCACATGTTGTTGTTGGTTTTCAGCCCAAGACAGAAAACAGAATTCTTTTAAGATCTTTTTTATCTCTGACTATTCTGTCTTTTCTAGGGTCCACAATTCTGTTCCTTCAGCCTGATCTTTCTCCTTCTTGCTATTTTTTTTCTACATGCTATCTGGTGTTCCTGGATCCCTACTCATCTGTGAATGAAGACTTAGGAAGCTTTATTTAGGCATCTTTGCTATTGCAAGAATCTCTCCCCACCCCACCCCAAATTGCCTGCCCGGAAGGGCTGACCAGATGCCCAGGTAGCATGCTGTTCACTCTCCTGTGCAGATCTTGGTGTTTTAACCTGGAGTTCATGCCCTCTTCACCCACCCAGGGACCTCAGAGTGAGAGCGTTTACAGACTTATCTAGTCCCTGTTGAGTAATAATGACTCCCCTCCTGTCACATGGCCCCCTCTTGTTGTTTCCTTGAAATTTCTGAAATTCTGCTCTTACCTACCTGGAAGTTCACTCTGTGTTTTCTCAACCATTACTAAGTCAATCCCATTCCTTCCCATTGTCCAGGAAATCCTCACAATGTCTGATACGCTCATGTTGCTCTTCTACTGCTACCCCACATACCTAGGTGTGTATGGGATGGGAGGCTGGGAAAGAGAGGAGGGATGAATGCTGAACAGAAACCAGATTCTATTACAAAAAAGAAGAGGGAAATAAGCTACAATAGCAAATGGCCACCACAGTCATAAAATACCATGAATGTCAACTAAAAAGAACCCATCCAGAGGTTACAGTGGCACATTTGGTTCATGAGACTGAGAATCTGCTCCTAAGTGGTGGTTACACTGTCAGTGGCATAAAATGTTCTACTTTGAAACCCTTTTCCCAGTATATTATCTCAGAGACCTGCTCCCTGCAAAGAATTTCTACAAATTATTTCATAATATTTGCATTTTATAAGAAATCTTTTAAGTTAAAATATTTGCAGAAAGTTTTCTAAACTGCAACATCTGAAAGCACAATCCTCCCCAAGACTGCCCTCGCTTAAGTTCAGGGGGCCACGCTGTCACCCTAGTTTAGTTCAGTTTGCTACAAATTAGGGCAACCCCATAGAACTTAAGTACTATACTTATAATTTATTACAGTAAAAGGAGGTAAATCAGAACCAGCCAAATGAAAAGATGCATAAGGCTAAGTCTGGGAGTGTTCCAAATATGAAGCTCTATCATCTTGGGCATCATCCTCAGGGATGCACAACCCTCCTGTCATCAAAGAGCAACAATATCCCAAAAGTATTGTCAACCAGGGACTCTCACCATCACTTCAGTGTCCAAAGTTTTTATTGTGGTTTCATTACACAGACATGATTGACTGGATCATTGTCCATGTGACCTAGCTCCCCTCACACCCCACAGCTTGCACTGATGTGGCGGTTGAGCTGGTATCAGGTGGCTCAAAGACCCAACTCTCTAATCATGTAGTTGGTCTTTCTGGTATGGCCAGACCCATCCTGAATTACCTCATTAGCATAAACTACCAGCCGTGGTCTGGAGGATCCTTCACAAATAGCAAAGATAGTCTGACCCCTTCAGAAATTCCAAGAATTCAGATGCTATTTCTTTTTGTATGTGTGTGTGGTACCGGGGATTGAACACAGAGGGGTTCTACCTCCGAGCTACACCCCCCGCCCTATTTTTTTTTCAGTACCGGGGATTGAACCCAGGGACGTTCTACCTCCGAGCTACACCCCCGGCCCTATTTTTTATCCTTTACTGAAACCGGGTCTCACGAAGTTGTGGAGAGCCTCACTAAGTAGCTCAGGATGGCCGCGAACCTGGATCCTCCGGTCTCCACCTCCCAAGTACTGGGATTACAAGCGTGCGCCTATTTTTTATACTTTATTTTGAAACTGGGTCTCACAAAGTTGCAGAGGGCCTCACTAAGTAGCTGAGGCTGGCCTCGAACCCAGATCCTCCGGTCTCCGCCTCCCAAGCACTGGGATTACTTGTGTGTGCCACCACGCCCGGCCAGATGCTATTTCCCAGTATCTAGGGACAAAGGTCAGCCAACTTCTTAATGACATACATTGCACTTAGGTCAGTATTTTGCTAAGGTTGTATGAAATACATTATTTTATTGTGATCTTGTTTTAGTCAGCGTTTCTCATCACTGTGACCAAAATACCCAACAAGAACAATTAAGAGGAGGAACGGTTTATTTGGCTCACAGTTTCAGAGGTTCGGTCCATAGTCAACTGGCTCTAAGGCAAGGTGTAGTGGAGGGACACCACTCCCACATCATGGCGGTCAGAAGCAGAGAGAACATCGCCAAGACCTTGCCCAGTGACCCACCTCCTCCAGCCACACCCCACCTCGAACCTTCCTGCACTGGGGACAAAGCTTTCAATATATGAGCATTTGGAGGGACACTCTAAACCAAAGCCAGAACAAGTCTTTAAAATTTATAATAAATCAAGGAAAACATCCATCTCTTCACTATTTAACAAGTGATGTAAAACACTAAATTTATATTTTAAGTTAATTCTATAATGTAAAATATTATTTCTCAACAAATGGGTTTTAAAATGACTTACATCATGTTTGAATCAGGGCCCAAATATTTATGAAGCTACAGACTAAATTTAACTGAGTATTCTGGCACTTGGAAAATTATTGTGATTCAGTGTTTAAAGTCTTTATATTTTGTGTTGAAAAATGACAAAACTTTTATTTTTTAAAAGACACAATGAGAGAGAAGACTTTTAGCTAGTATTTGGAAACACTTTTCTGCAGATAATCCATCACAGAGTCTTTAACCTTCACATATTCAAAAAATTGAAAATGTCCATTGGTTATAATCACCAACATATTTACCCTTTTTTCCACACTGGAGTCTTTAAATTAATGCTGGATTTTCTTTTATAATGTTGGCAAAGATGGTGATTCATGAGTTTACTAGACTGTTTCAACACAGAACTCCACAGTGTCGATGGTGAAAATGAAACTGTTTTATTATTTAAAGAGCTATTGTACAGACCCATCCATTTGCTCTTTTATGAGTTAATTGAACTATCATTGACACTCTTTGTCAATATCTTCTTTTTCTTGCTTTTAAGGGTTCCTTTCGATCAACCTACTGAAGTATAATTAAAACACAATAAATTCAATTTGAACTTCAGAATTGATGACTTTTGACAACATACATGAAACCACCACTAAAATCAAAATACAAAATTTTTGCTGGGCATGGTAGTGCATACCTGTAATCCCAGAATTTGGGAGGCTGAGACAGGAGGATTGCAGGTTCCAGGCTAGCCTCAGAAATTTAATAAGATCCTCAGCAACTTAGCAAGACCCTGTTTCAAAATAAAAAATAAAGTAGGGCTGGGAGTGTAGCTCAGAGGTAGAATACCTCTGGGTTCAAACTCCATTACCGAAAAAATACAAAATTTTTCACCCCAAAGATTCTCCCTTCCCTTTGCCTCTACCCCCAGCCTCCACTAATGTACTATTCATCACTATAGATTTGTTTGCCCTTTATAGTTTATATAAGTGAAAACATACAGTATGCACTCATGTGTCCCATTTCACTCAGCATAGTGGGTCTTTAAAATTCTCCCATGTTGCCACATCTCTATTATTTCATTCTTTTTCAATGTTAAGCAATCTTTCATCATATTGATCCATAATCACATTTTATTTGCCCATTCAGCTAATATTGATGCACATTTGGATTGTTTTCAGCTTTGAACTACCATGAATATCACGAGCATTTGGTATAAAGCTTTCTGGGATGTAAATTTTCATTTCTCTTGGGTAAATACTTAGAAGAGATATTCTGGCTTGTAGAGTAAATTTAACTTTTGAAGAAACTGCCATATTTTTCAAGATAATTGAGCCATTTTATATTTATATGTGCAGATCTTCTGCCCATTTTTAAAAATTAAGTTGTGTATCTTATTACTCAACTATAAAAATTCTACATATTTGTGGAATTGAGTCTTTTGTCAGCTATATGCATTGCAAATATTCTCTTTTATTCTATGGCTTACCTTTTTATGTTCTTAATGGTGTCTCTAGATTAGCAGAAGTTTTTTTTATTTTAATGAAGTACTGTTTATCATTTTTTCTTTTGTGGTTTGTGCCTCATGTGTCATATCTAAAAAATGAATACCCAAAGTCACAAAATTTTCTCCCATTTTTAAACAAATTTTTATAATATTGACTTTTACACTTAAGTCTATGGTTAATCTTGAGTTCATTTTGTATATAGAATAAGATAAGGAGTGATGTTTTCATTTTTCATATGGATATTCAGTTATTCTAGCACCATTTGTTAAAAATCAAGAAATAATTCCATATATATGACATATATATTATTTCTTGACTTATTATTGACTTATAATGGAATTATTTCTTGACTCTTGTGTTGGTCTATGTCATTTCTATTGATTTATATGTCTATCCTTTCACAAATATGACAGTCTTAATGGTTCTAACTTTATAGTAGGTCATAAAATCTGATAATCTAAGTTCTTGATCTTTATTCTTTTTAAATACTGCCTCAACTATTTTAGGTTATTTGCATTTCTATGTAATTTTATAATCAGCTTTTCAATTCTTATACTAAACTTTTTTATAGTATTTTTATAGAGTGTTGTAGTCAATTGGCTAAGTCTTACTGAGGATTTGTGGTCTATGAAGAATAATGGTCTAAAATTTTCTTGGGTTTTTTTTTCTTCATTTTTCTTTCATTATTCTCTTTACTTTTTATCTTAAGTTATCTAATTTTGGGGCATTCATTTGTTTGAAATATTCTTTTATTATCCTTTTTGATTTGGTAGGATTTGTGGTGGTAACCCCTCTTTTCTTCCCAATATTGGTGATTTATGTCCTTTTTCTTCTTCAGCTTCATTAGGAATGTATCCATTTTGATGATTTATCCAAATAACCTACTTTTGGTTTTGTTAATTTTCCCTGTCATTTGTTTCTGTTTTACTGGTATTTGCTCTTGTCTTTATTATTTTCTTCCTTCCATTTACTTTGGATTTACCTTGCTCTTCTTTTTCTAGAATCTTATGGTGATACCTTAGGTCATTATTCTTTGTTCTCTTCTAATAGAGGCATTTAAAGCTATAAATTTACCAGACATGGTGGAACACACCTGAAATCCAAGTACTTGGGAGGCTGAGACAGGAGGATCACAGATTCTAAACTAGCCTCAGCAACTTAGCGAGACTCTCAGCAACATTAGTGAGACCCTGATTCAAAACAAAAGATAAAAAGGACTGGGGGTGTAGCTCAAAGGTAGAATGCCTCTGGGTTCAATCCCCAGTACCACAAAAAGTAAAATAAAATAAAAATAAAGCTACAAACTTACCTATAAGTACTTCTTTATCTGAATGTTACAAATTTTAATATGCTATATTCTCATCATCATTGAGTTAAAAATACTATAATTTATTTATAACTTCTTTTACTCATCAATATTTTTAAATATGTTTTTAATTGTTAAATATTTGGTATTTGCCTGTATTCATTGGCTTTTTGGTTGCTGTGAATAGAATGCCTGAGAAGAACAGCATAGAGGAGGAAAGGTTGGTTTGGCTCACTGGCTTAGTCCGTGGCTGGCCGGATCCAAGACAGAAATTTCATGGTGGCAGAGCATTGCAGCAGAAAGATTCTCAGGGCAGCCAGAAGCAGAGACCAAGAGAGAAAGGGGCCAGGGACAGATATAGTCCCCAAGGTCACACCCCCAGTGTCTACTTGCTCCAGCCACAACCTACCTACTTATAGTTATCACCCAGTAAATCCATTCAAAGTATTAATCCAACAGTGGATTTGCCTACCGATGACATTAGAGCCCAGATTCAGTTATTTCACTTCTGAATATTTCTGCATTACCAACACATGAGCTTTTCTGAGAGACATTCCATATCCAAACCACACCATTGCCTAAATATCTTAATGTTATTGATTCTGATTATTTCATTGTGGTTAGATAACATAATCTGAACTATTCAATCTTTGTAAATTTATTAAGGCTTGTTTAATGACCAAAAATATGGTACATATTGGTGAACATATCATGTATACTAAAATAAATGTGCATTATATACTAAAATGATGTGGTTGTTTTTTTGTGTGTGTGGTACTGGGGATTGAACCCAGGGGGTTTCTACATTGAGCTATATCGCCAGCCTTATTTTATTTGTTATTTTGAGATAAGGTCTTACTAAGTTACCACATGCTGACCTCAAAACTGTGGTGTTTATTTTGAAATGGTTCAGTGAAGGGTCCCATAATTATTAATTAGATCAAGATAGTTGATCATGTGTTCAAATCCTCAATGCCTTTACTACTTATTTGAGGCTAGTTTTCTGAGATACAGTTAATTGTAAAAATCTACTAAAATACTATCATTGTCTTCCTATTATTATGTCAACTTTTGCTTCATATATTTTGAGGTCGTTTGTAGGCACACACATTTATGTTTCATCTTCTGATCAATTAATACTTTTTGTCATTCTGCTGTATCTCTGACGATCCTCTTTTGCTTAAAGTCTACTTCAGCCTTCATATGCTTACTATTTCCCAGACACATCTTGTTCCAGCAATATATTTTCAAGCTAATTGCACCCTTTTATTTCAGTTGTTTCTCTCCTAGTCATATGTAGTTGGGGATTGCCTATTTATTCACTCTGACAATTTCTGACTTTTTTGTTGTTGTTGTTGGTGGTGGTGTGTGTGTGTGTGTGTGTGTGTGTGTGTGTGTGTGTGTGTTAGTTACTGAGGATTGGACCCAGGGCATTCTACCTCTGAGCTACACCCCCAGCCCGATTTTTATTTTTTATGTTGAAGTGGTTTCACTAGGTTGCAGAGGCTGGTCTCGAACCTGTGATTCTCCTGTCTCAGCCTCCTAAGTACTGGAATTACAAGCTTGCACCACCACACCTGGTTCTGACTCTTAAATAGAGTGTTTAATCCATTAACATTGCAGATATGAACTTAGCTATTATAGTTTCCTCAAAGACACAGACTGAGGCCTCCAGCGATGCTGGCGAAGAGATGAACTATGAATCTTAACACTGACAACCACGAAGACAAACACATGAACATGTTTCGGGAAAACAAATAAGGGAGATTTAAAATGAATTCAAAAGAATGTTTGAAACCTCCATAAACTTGAAATCAACCACCTGTGAGCTCTTCAGAGGACAAAATTCAATTTGTGTTCAATAGTTTTGGCATATGCAACTCTAATGTCATGGTCACAGACCTGTCAGCCTGGTGGGTTTATTGGGTTCAGGAACCCTTTCACTATTCAAATATTTTTGTTTTACAATTGATTGATAAAATTGAGGGAATAAATTCCTCACAAAAATTCTCTGAGCTAGAAACTCTAAAGGGACCAGTAAGAAGATCAGAAGCCTGTTTTTATTCTTCAACTCTGTATAAAACAATAAATCAGCAAAATGCTTTTCTTTTCCTATAACTCTGTCAGTGAAAGTCAGAACTGAATTAATAGCTCACACTTTTAGAGCTTCTGTTAAAAATATGATCCAAATATTTTCTACTTGAAGATTCATCAAAAATGAATAGCTAATTGGTTCAAACAAGAAATGCCTAATTCATTTTCTTGCTAATATGCACTTTTTAAAATGAATTGATAGCTGATATATGAATGACTTTAAAAATATTTTATAGGTTTCTGATTCTCAGGAGAAAAATAATTCTACCCATCTTGCAAGGCCCTAGTTAAGGATCATGACTATCCTGAATTCTCCAGATCCCTCTAGCCTACAGTCATCTCCCCTTTCCTCTGAGTTTTGAGTTTTTTATACCACTGTTTTTTTCCTGAATTCCACTTATTTTGATACTATTTGGACACTTGCCTATAAGTCTTGACCATATATAATTTACTATAACAAATGGGCAGCAAACAAACTGATGAATCTTCTACGACTCCCAAGAAAAAATATAGGTTAGACCTTAAATTTCATCAACTCTAAAAGTTATTTAAACATGGTTATTGCATCTTGTCCAACATTGTATTTGATAATAGTGGGAGCCATCTGCATAAAGTAGAGCAACTTTCTCAGCAGGTCTCCTGTCCAAGAGAAAGGGAGCTCTGGTTTTACTGATCAATGCCAGTTACCCCAACAGAGTACCTCCAGCATACAAATACAGACTTGTCAACGTGACATAGCCTGAGGGACAGTCCTTAATAAATACAACATTCTTTGCTAATTCCATGCCACAAGACAACCTTCAGATATGTAATTTGGGCTCCTACGAGTCTTTCCATCCTCAATGCTGATGATGATGACCTTAATGGAGGAGGAGGAGGAGGAGGAGGAAGAGAAGAAAGTTGCCTACCCTTTCATGACTGCTGTCTTTTAAGCTTCCTTATTTCCATCTCTGGTGCACCCCTAGATTCAGCCTCATTTCATAATTGAAAAAGAGACAAGTCCCTGTCTGCACTCAAGGAGGCTGACTGGAAGGGTCTTCTGGGTCAATGCAGTTCAAGCACCCACTGTGTACATGCGGATTGGATAGTGCCCTGAGCATCACCATGGCACTGTCTTGCTATTGCTCTCACTCTAACTCTGAATCCCCTGCCCTCACCAGTCGGCTGGGCTTTCAGTCCTCATGATCTGCCTATAGGAGTTGGGAGTCTTCTCTGGCACCCTATATCAGAAGAGGTGGTCAGAATATTCAACAACTATACAGCATGAATATCAACTAGATCACCAGCACAGTGGGCCTATACTGATGCCTGCCAGCCCCTTGGCAGCTAGAAACCCAGTAATTTCCACCACTGATTCATCACACATAATGTACCAAACATCATGCTATGTCTTTTAAATACATTATTTTGTTTTTTATTATTATTTATAGTGCATTGTAATCATACATCTTGATGGGTTTCAGGGTGGTAGAAGTATACCTGCACACATCAGTCAATTAGCCCTCCCCCAGTTCCCACCCCCATTCCCTCCCCCTTCCCTCCTTCTCGAGCTCAGCATAGTAGTTGACTTTGATAAGTTTGTGTATGTACATCCTGTGCATTAGGGTGTTTCCCTCTTCCCTCCCCTTCTCATCTCCCTCAGTTAGGTTGCCTTCTTTACTCATCTAAGGTTTTCTCCATCTTTGTCTGGACTCCCTCCTATGCCCTATTCTCCCTAGCTTCCGCATATTAGGGAGAACATCCAACTTTTCACTTTTTGTGACTGACTAATCTCACTTAGCATAATGTTCTCGAATTCCTGCCATTTACCTGCAAATGACGTAATTTTGTTCTTCTTTATGGCTGTGTAAAATTCCACTGTGTATATATATACCATAGTTTTGTAATCCATTCATCTGTTGATGGACACCTTGGCTGGCTCCATAGTTTGGCAATTGTGAATTGTGCAGCATAGATATGCATGCATTAGTCTGGTAGTTTGGTTTCAGATTTTTTGGGTAGATACCTAGAAGTGGTATAGCTGGGTCAAATGATAGGTTCATTCCCAGTCTTTTGAGGATTCTCTACACTTTTCCAAAGTGGTGGCACTAATTTGCAATCCCACCAACAATGTATTATAGTTCCTACTTCTCCACATCCTTGCCAGCATTTGTTGTTGTTTGTGTTTTTAATGATTGCCATTCTAATTGGGGTTAGGTGAAATCTCAGGGTAGTTTTGATTTGCATCTCTCTGATTGCTAATGATGATGAACATTTTTTCATACATTTATTGGCCATTTGTATTTCTTCTTCTGTGAAGTGTCTATTTAGTTCACTTGTCCTTTTTTATTGTGTTGTTTTTTTAGTGGTGAGTTTCTTAAGTTCTCTGCATATACTAGATATTAGTCCTCTATCAGAGGAGTAGCTGGCAAAAATTTTCTCCCATTCTGTTGGCTCTCAGTTGAGGTTCTTGGTAGTTTCCATTGCTATGCAGAAGCTCTTCAGTTTAATCAATTCCACCTATTGATCCTCTTTTTAACTTCTTGTGCCTTTGGGGTTTTGTTGAGGAAGTTTTTGCTTGTGCCTATGTGTTGAAGAGTTGGACCTATGCCCTCTTCAGACCTAATTTCCAGGTCTTTGATCCATCTTGAATTGACTCTTGTGCAGGGTGAGAAAGTGGGGTTTATTTCCATTTTTCTGCATGTGGTTAACCAGTTTTGCCAACATCATTTGTTGAAGAGGCTATCTTTTTTCCAGTGTATGTTTTTTGCTCCTTTGTCAAAAATCAATTGACAGTAAGTGTGCAGATTTGTTTCTGGATCTTCTGCTCCATTGGTCTATGTGTCTGCTTTTGTGCCAATACCATGCTGTTTTTATTACTCTGGCTCTGTAGTATAGTTTGAAGTCAGGTATTGTTATACCTCCTTCTTGGTTCTTGTTGCTGAGAACTACTTAGGCTATCTGGGTTTTTTGTTGTTCTAAATGAATTTAAGGAATGATTTTTCTATGTCTGTGAAGAATGACCTTGGTAATTTAATGGATATTGCATTGAATCTGTAGATCACTTTTGGAAGAATGGTCATTTTGATATTTATTCTCCATCCAAGAGCATGAGAGATCTTTCCATTTTCTAAGATCTTTTTCAATTTCTTTTTTCAATGTTTTATAATTTTCCCTGTAGAGGTCTTTTACATCCTTGGTTAGGTTTATTCCTAAGTATTTTATGATTTTGGGGGATTTCATGAGAGGAAATATTTTCTGGATTTCTTTTTCAGTGGGTTTATGTTTGGCATATAGAAAGGCTTCTGATTTTTTAAGATTGATTTTGTATCCAGACACTTTGCTGAATTTGTTGATCAGTGCTATAAGCCTTTTTGTTGAGTTTTTGGGATCTTCTAAGTATAATATCATGTCATCTGCAAATAGAGATAGTTTCAGTTCTTCTTATCCTATTTTCACTCCTTTGATTTCCTTCTCTTGCCTTATTGCTTTGGCTAGAGTCTCTAGTACTATATTGAAAAGGAGTGGTGATAGTGGACGTCCTTGTCTTGTTCCTGTTTTTACGGGGAACTCTCATAGTTTTTCTCCATTCAATATGATGTTGGCTATGGGCCTATAGTATATTGCCTTTATGATGTAGAGGTATGTTCCTTCTATTCCAATTCTCTGCTTTGTTTTTATCATGAATGGGTGTTGAATTCAGCATCTATTGAAATGATCATGTGATTTTTGTCTTAGTTCTGTTTATGTAGTGGATTACATGGATTGTTTTTCATATGTTGAACCAGCCCGGCATCCCTGAGATGAACCCAACTTGGTCATGGTATATGATTTTGTTGATGTGATTTTGAATGCACGTTGGTAGTATTTTGTTTAGAAGTTTTACGTCTAAGTTCATCAATGATATAGGTCTGTAGTTTTCTTTTCTTGAGCTGTCTTTATATGGTTTTGGTATTAGTGTGATGCTGGCTTTATAGAATGTACTTGGGAGAGTCCCCTTTCTTTCTATTTCATGGATTAGATTGAGGAGTATTGGGATTAATTCTTCTATAAAGGTTTTATAAAATTTACCTGGGAAACCATCTGGATCTGGGCTTTTCTTTGATGATAGGCTCTTTATTGCTGCTTCAATCTCTTTAATTGCTATTGGTCAGTTTGAATTTTCTGTATCTTCCTGATTCAACTTAGGAAGGTTGTATGTGTCTAGAAATTTGTCAATTTCTTCTAGGTTTTCCATTTCATTGGAGTATACTTTTTAAAGTCATTTCTAATAATCCTGAGGATTTCCGCACTGCCGGTGGTAATATCACCTTTTTCATCTCCTATTTTAGTAATTTGGGTTGATTATCTCTTTTTTCTTGTTAGGTTGGCTAGTGGTTTATCTATCTTGTTTATTTTTTTTTTTTGAGGAATCAGCTTTTGGTTTTGTTGATTTTTTGTATTGCTTTTTATTCTCTATTTCATTGATTTCTTCTCTGATTTTAATAATTTCCTTTCTTCTACTGGCTTTGGGGTTAGATTGTTTCTGTTTTTCAAGGGCTTTGAGGTGTGTCATTAGGTTATTTATTTGGTGATTTTCTGTTCTTCTTATGTGGGAGCTCATGCTATGAATTTTCCTCTTAATACTGCCTTCAGAGTGTCCCAGAGATTTTTATATGTTGTGTCTCTGTTTTCATTTGTTTCTAGGAATTTCTTAATTTCTCCCCTTATTTCTTCTTTTACCCATTCCTCATTCAGCAGTGTGGTGTTCAGTCTCCACATGTTTATGAGGTTTCTCTCGGTCTTCTTATAGTTAATTTCTAGTTTCTTTCCATTATGATCTAAAAAGACACAGGGGATTATATCACATTTTTTGAATTTGCTAGTACTCATTTTGTGGCCTAGGATATGGTCTATTTTAGAGAAGGTACCATGGGCAACTGAAAAAAATGTGAATTCAGCTGTAATTGGGTGGAATATTCTGTATGTGTCTACTAGGTCCATTTGGTTTATGGTGTTCTTTAGGTCTGAGGCATCTTTACTGACCTTTTGTCTTGAAGATCGATCTAGAGGTGTGAGAGGTGAGTTGAACTCTCCCAACATTATTGTATTGGGATCTATATGTGACTTAATGTCATGAAGAATTTCTTTTATGAAAGTTGTTGCATCTCCGTTTGGGGTATAAATGTTGACTATCATTATATCCTCTTGCTGGATTGTTCCTTTTACCAGTAAAAGGAACCTGCTTTGTCTCTTCTGATAAGTTTAAGTTTGAAGTCTAATTTTTATGATATCATAGTTGCTGCTCCTGCTTGTTTTTGAGTTCCAGTAGTGTGGATTACCTTGCTCCATCCCTTCACCTTTAGTTTGTGAGTATCTTTACTTGTAAGGTGTGTTTCTTGCAGGCATCATATAGATGGATTATGATTTTTAATCCACTTTGCCACCTTATGTATTTGGATTGAGGAGTTGAGGACATTTTTATTCAGAGTAATTATTGAGAGATGGGTTTTAATTCCTAACATTTTGAGTTTTAATTTCTTTTTGAGGTAGTGTTTGTTCTTCTTTGCCTAGTTGTACGTTTGATGGAAATCACTGTTGCTCTGGTTCTGGCATTTCTTTATTATTTCTTCCTTGCAATTGATCTCTTTGAGTATTTTCTCTAGTGCTGGTTTGGAAGACTTAAAGTCTTTCAGCTTCTGTTTGTCATGGAAGGTTTTTATTTCCCCATCAAATTTGATAGATATCTTTGCTGGGTAGATAAATCTTGGTTGGAAGTTGTTTTCTTTCAGAGTTTGGAATATGTTGCTCCAGGCCCTGCTGGTTTTCATGACTTGGTTTGGAAGGTTGGGAGTGATTCTTATTGGTTTGCCTCTGAATGCTACTTGGTTTTTACTCTCGTTGCCTTTAAGATTCTCTCCTTGGCCTCTACATTAGTCAATTTGATTATTATGTGGCATGGTGAACCTCTTCTCTAATCTTGTCTATTGGGGGTTCTATATGTTTCTTGTACCTGTGTATCGACCTCTTTTCTCTATGTTTGGAAAATTTTCTAATATTACTTCTCTGAAAAGATTATTCATTCCTTTGATTTCAGCTTCTATTTCCTCTTCTATGCCTGTTATTCTTGGGTTTGCTCTTTTAAGATTGGCCAAGATCTCTTCAATGTCCAATTCATGCTGTCAAATTTTTTTTTAATTATATACTATGCGTTCATCTTTGGAAAGGTCATCTTCTAACAGTGAGATTCTGTTCTCCATGTGGTCTAGCCTATTGTTGATAGTTTGTATTGATGCCTTCATTTCAATTATTGAATCCTTCACTACCTTCAGAGCTTCTTTTTGATTCCTGTTCATGGTGTCAGATTCTATGTTTATTTGATCCTTCAATTCTTTCAGGGTCTCTCTGAATCCTATCTGGAAATCATGTATCATTTCTTCTATTTTTCTTTTTTCTTTTTGCATTACCGGGGATTGAACCCAGGGGCATTCTACCTCTGCGCTACACCCCCGGCCCTATTTTTTTATACTTTATTTTGAAACTGGGTCTCACGAAGTTGCGGAGGGCCTCACTAGGTAGAGAGAGAGAGAGAGAGAGAGAGAGAGGGACAGGGGGAGAGAGAGAGAGAGATCGAGAAAGAGCTGAGGCTGGCCACGAACCCGGGTCCTCCGGTCTCCGCCTCCCAAAGTACTGGGATTACAAGCGTGCACCACCACGCACAGCCATGTATCATTTCTTCTAATAAAGTTCTGAATTGTCCTTCTGACAGTCTTTGCACTTCTGTGTTCGCAGGTTCTGATGCTGTGGAGTTGTGGGAGCTCATTGTTTCCTTGCTATTCTTCCTTCTCATTATTTCAGGTTTCTTAAGTTTATATCTTTGTTGTTTTTGGTAGCTCTCTCCCTCTCTCTCACTCTGTAGGTTTCCTATGTCTAATCTCTCCCTTTATAGTATCTTATTCTGGAGGTAGATATTTGCTACTAGGTGAGCCTTAAAGGTGAATAGCCTTTACTGAATGGTTATTCTCAACTCTTTGCTGTGTGTTTATTGCCCTTTGAAACCAAGTTTGAAATCTATGTCCATTATCTTCCCAGTGTTGTTCTGCCTGAAGATCATCAGTACTGGGTTGCAGTTACTCTAGGGTTCCTACTGCCCGCTGCACTGGTGAAGTTGATGGGTTCCAGGTGTTAAGGTCCAGGGACATGTCACCTCTATAATAGGGAGTAGACTCAGAAGTGTGAGCTGCACAGCTTGCAGGCACCCAATGCCACTGGTGCCCCTCCCACTGCCAGCGTGCATCTTCACTTTCTCCACTGGACCGGTCCCTATGTCTCTCTCTGTCTACATATATGGTGGGCATCACCAGTATGGTACCCCAGGCCTGTGTCTCTCCTTGCCTACAGAAGCAGTGGATATCGCTTTGACCCGACTCTGTGCAAACACGGAACTCTGTGTTTTCCACAGAGAATGCTGGGTTGGTCTGATTTTTCCCCAGGTACCACAACTGTGTGTCCTGTGGCAATCCCCAGAAGAACCCTGCAAGGACGCTGAAACCTGCGGGCTGTAGGTGTGTCTCACCCGAATGTCACCAGAGGCTGTCAGCTTACCCGCACTTCTACTGTGCCTTACAGCAGACCCCACTCCCACCTCAACAGGGGTGATCCGCAAAGTCTCAGACCCCACAAGTGTATAGCAGCTCATTAATTTATGGTCTCATTGAGTGCTGCTCTTAATCTCTGGGGGAGGGGGTGGGCTCAGCCACTGTCACAGGTTCTGGTCAGGCCTCTGGGCACTTGGGTTTCTGTAGAGTGTGGAACGAGCTGCCGCCTGCTTTCACTGTTGATGATCCACAGTTGCTAGACCCACAACAGGTCGCTGGCCTCTCCACTGGCAGCCTGCGGAAGCCTCAACGCCAGCAGCTGCTGGTGCAGCCCTGCCAGGATGGTGCCACCACCGTCAGGTGTCTGTCAAGCGTGGAGCGAGCTGCTGCTCTTTTTCACCGTGGATGCTCTGCAGTTGCTGGACTTACAACAGGTCGCTGGCTTCCTTTTTGGCGGTCTGTGGAAGCTGCAATGCCAGTAGCCACTGGCGCAGCCTGGCCAAGATGGCTCCACCGCTACCACCGCCGTCCAGGTCTCTGTCAAGCATGGAGCAAGCCACTGCTCGCCCTTGTTGCTGATGCTCTGCAGTAGCTGGATTTACAATAGGTCGTTGGCTTCCCTGCCGGTGGTCTGTGGAAGCCACAATGCCGGCAGCTGCCAGTGCGGCCTGACCAAGATGGCGCCGCCACCTCTGCTACTGCCACTGCCACTGTTCCCTAGGTAAGGGGCTTGGACCTCTTTACTGTCCTCTGTTCTGTCATCTTGCCTTGATTCCATCGCATTTCAAATTTTTCATTGTTTAGTTCAATTTTTCACTGTTTTTCTTCTCTTGTCAATAAGCTGCTTTCATAGCAATTGAGATCACAGTCTCAGAAGACTCACAACGTGGTGTCTCCCTCAGTCGCCACCTTGGAATCTCTAAATATATTATTTTGTATTATCTTCCCAGCAACCCTTCCCAAGAAACTCAGGCTCAAGATTATATAATTTGTTCAAGGTCTCACAGCTAATACATGACAGAGCCAGGATTTAAAACCAACTGTATTGTTCCCAAAGCCCATGTTCTTAATCTCCATCTCTTTAAAATTCTTTCATCTTTCTTAAGTGGTTTCTTGATGGGACTTTTCAGTCATGAAGACCAAAGTTCAAATCCTGCTTCTTCCTCTCTTAGTTATTTGTCCTGGGTACCTCTGAACCTCAATTTCCCTATCTGTAAAGTGAAGGTAATGGTGCCATGGAATGTTATAAAGTTTAAATGACTTAATATATGTAAATAAAAATGCATGGTGGTCATGATTACAAACGATTCCTGTTGCTTTCCCTCTTGATTTAAGCTCCCCAATTCCAGTCCTGGGTGCCCAGATTCTCTGCAGTGTAGTTCATGATATGTGCTTAAGAAGACCCCCACTTTTCATGCTTGCATGCCTTCTAGATCTCAAGAAACCTGGGAGAAAGCCTGGGGCTCACTGCTTTCTATAACTCTACCAACCACCTCCCTCAATCATTGCAAAGCCTCTCTCTCCACCATGGAATGTACAGGGTCTCAAGTGCAAACACCCCTGTCAGAACCAGCATAGAAAATGCAGTAATCCCACACTTGAGATTTAAAATATAAAATCTAATTTCTTTTTTTTTTTTTTTGCAGTACTGGGAATTGAACCCAGGGGCATTCTACCTTCAAGCTACACCCCCAACACTATATTTTATTCTTTATTTTGAAACAGGGTCTCACTAAGTTGCGGAGGGCCTCAGTAAGTAGCTAAGGCTGGCTGCGAACCCGGATCCTCTAGTCTCAGCCTCCCAAGTACTGGGATTACAAACGTGCATCACCACACCTGGCTATAAAATCTAATTTCTAAAGAGAAATGCGTCACAGAGTCTAAGAGCACTAGCACCTCAAAAGGAGGAGGACAAGAGATGAAAACAAATATTAAAGTCTCTCAGTTCTATTCCTAACCTCCATTTTGAGATTCTATGGCTCTGCAGGGGTCCACAGTTTAGAAAAGGCAGGGTCACTGGGTGTGACCATGGCTCTACTTGAAATGATCTCTAGTGCCCCTGCTAATTCTGACATTCTGGGCTGAAATATCCATTCTTTCAAATAGATAATAAAAGCTAGATTTATTCCTATAAAACAGCTACACGTGTGTGTGTGTGTGTGTGTGTGTGTGTGTGTGTGTGTGTGCGTGCACGCGTGCCCTCGCACACACATACATTTACATATCTCCACCCACAGACTTCCATTGGTCAGAGTGAAGAGAGAGCTTTGAACTCCCTTCTGGCCTCCTCCCTACTTACACTCAGCATCTTGCTGACCTCCTCCAGGTTGTGGCAAGAGATAAACCCCACCTCTGGCAAAGCATAATTTACCTCTGGCACAGATCTGTGCCAGACTTGTACAAAATAGTCATCTCCACTTGATTGTCTAATAGACTTCCCACACTTACATGTCCTAAATTTGGCATTTGGCATTTGCACTCAAATATGCTCCTCCCCATTCTTCCCAAGCTCAGTTAATGGCAATGTCACCTTTTCTGCAGCTCCAATGCTTTACCCCCCCATATCTTACAGCCTCTCTCTTGTGAAACCTCATTGACACTACCTTCAAAATGTATTCAGAATCCTATTATTGATCACTGCCTCCACTATGACCACCATGATCCAAGTCACCATCATCTCATCTAGGTTGTGGCAGTTGCCGCTCACTGATCTCCTTGCTTCTGTCCTTGTGCCCTTCAAGTCTTGTCTTAGCAGAGCATCCAGAATCATCCTCTTAAAACAAAAGGCAGAGCATGTCTTTCCCCTGCCTAACCTGCGATTGCTCCCCTTTTCCCTCAGTGAAAAAGCCAAGGCCAATACAGCATTGTATCGCCTCTCTTACTCCTCTCCCTCCAGGATTCCCCCTACCCTCCATCCCTGTGCAGTGCCCTCCTGGATGGAGGAGCCAAGATAAGGCCATTTGTGAATCCCACAGATGGGTGATCCAGGCCCTGTTAGCTCCCTCAGGGACCCAGCCATCATCATCATATCTGGCACATAACAAGGACTCTGGAACCAGAGGTACTTGAGGTTAAATCCATCCGTAATTAAGCATCTTTTCTTCTCTATGTCTATCCAAGACCAGAGGCAGCCAAGAATGTGATCTTTGTGTGATGCTGGGAATATGTGTGGGTTTGGTTTCACATGCAGGTCTGATTTCCTCATCTGGGCCATCTTCACAAAGTTGGTAAACGCTGATGGGATATTGACTCAGCCTGAAAACTTAGCTGCTGAGATCCAGTATTACAGTGTCCTCTCGAAGAGGTGTTACCTCCAGCTTTATGAGTTCTCTGGAGTCAGAATTGGTGAGATCTGGATAGGATTGGTGTGCTAAACAGAGATACAACTGATCGGTCACACAGAGCAGAGCTATTTGTTTTCACCTATATCATCGTGACCTCCTTTTGAAGAGGGGCTGTGTCTGGCTCATTCTTCCTTCCCCAGTACCTGGTCCAGCGCCTGGTACGTGGCTTTGCTCAGAAAACCGATTGCACTACACAACTGCAGACAGCCCTCAGAAGGATCCCTGTTCCCTTACTGAAATTAGAAATAATAACCATGTGTATATTCTTTGTGCTTATCATTTCTCAATAAGTAACAATAAACAGGGATCATTTTGTATTAAAGGAGAAAAAAGAAAGTCAATGCCCTGCCTTTTTTTCACTCAAGGTCTTCTCTGACAGTGTAGCTCAGCCTCTGTTTTTCTCTCTAATACAGCAAAAAAGTGTCATGGGACCACTCGAGTTCTTTGAGCAAGTAGTATTTATGTAGTGTGGTGGAAACTAATTACAAAAACAAAATATTAAATGCACAATTTCATGATAGTTATCTTAGCTAATGAATAAACTATTAAGAGAGAAACTATTCCAAGAGTGACTCTTGGGGAATTATGCACAATGTCTGCCTGTGGCCTTATGCTGGTATTAGGTCCCAAATCCTGGCCCTGACACTTGTGAGCTCAGTGTCCTGGACAAGTCATTTAACCTCACTGAGTCTCAGCATCTTCATCCCAGAAGTGGAGATAAAAATGGTACCTGGTGTAGTGGGTTGTTATGAAGAGTAAATAAAATAACATCTGTTAAGGGCACAATACCTATGGTACTTAATAAGTGATGGTTATTGGTGCCATTGTTGGTTTTACTCTTGCTATTAATCAGACCTTCCTGCATCTACTCTTCAGTCTTCTCCTTAGGTCTGGCTCTCATCTAATAGCAGAGTATTACAGTCCTTCAAGCAACATTCAAGTTCTCATCTCTAAGAGCACTGACATGGCTGCTGTTACCTTTTCTCTCCTGACTTTAGAACTAGGCCCTTCTCCTTCTCCTCAATGGATTCCTAAACTTCTTTCCTTTTCTTCCTACCTTCTGTTCAACTAGAGGTTTTACTCGCTAGCTCCAGTACTAAGGCTCTTGTCTCAGCTTTCCTACAACATTTTTCTCCCACTTTTTTTAAACTAATAGACTTTATTTGAGTGGGTAAAGGAAATTTCAGGTGTATATAAAACATAAGCATGAAGTACAGAGAATTTCCAACTGTCCCCTAAAGCCCCCTTCCCAGTTTCCCCTATTATTAGTGTAGTATTCCCCTTGTGCATTAGTGTACATTATTCTCTCGCCTTCTTTTTGTCCATTCTTTCCATGGCTCTCCCTACTTCCTGTCCTAGCTTTTATTTGAAGGCTCTTCCCTGCTCCATGATGTGCCCACACTACATCCAAGTCATTAATTCCTTTGCATAATCCCTCTCTAGCTTAGGTATACATCTGTTTTCAAGCCATCTCCATATTTTAAAATAGTTGAGTCTCTACCACATACACTTAACATAAGATATTTCTGGCTGGACCTACACTGTCTTCCTTCCTCCAGTGAGTCTTTCCTCTGGAGAGCCCTCTGGGATTCTGGAGTAGGCCCTCCTATATGTTCTTTTGCACAGGTCTAATAGAGGAAAGAATCCACATGGAGAATGGAATACACTGCATTTGTCATCCTACCCTGAGAGGTGCTCACACTGACCACTTATTGCCTATCACTCTTGTCCTCATCAGACCAAAAGGAACACAAAATGAGAGCCCTTCCAGCCGGGCGTGATGGTGCACGCTTGTAATCCCAGTACTTGAGATGGGAGGATCCGGGTTCGCAGCTAGCCTCAGCTACTTACTGAGGCCCTCCACAACTTAGTGAGACCCTGTTTCAAAATAAAGAATAAAAAATAGGGCTGGGGTGTAGCTCAGAGGTAGAATGCCTCTGGGTTCGATCCCCAGTACTGGAAAAAAAAAAGAGAGCCTTCCTTCCTTCCTTCCTTCCTTCCTTCCTTCCTTCCTTCCTTCCCAGGCCCCCTTAATTAGTTTAACTAATTGGTAATGAAAGAACATCTGCAAAACAGTCTAGACTCAGAAGGAGGAAAGGTCCACTGACGCAAGGTGACAGTGGCAGTGCTGTCATCAGACATTCAGTTCTTCTCTATTTCCCTGTTAGCCATGTTATTAATGCCCTGGAGTCTGTCCTCATTAAGAGGACATCATTAGGAGATCTAATGACCACCCCATCCACTTGGCTTCCATTGGTCGCCAACTCCAACAAAACTAGAAGCCCAGGACCTGCTGAGGTCGCAATGTTAGAAAGCTGATATCTAGGGAATACATATCACTTGATTGAAGTCTTTCTCATCCAATTTGCTGACTATGAGTTTCAGGCCACTGGCACGTTTAGGCTACATGGATACAAATCCATTTGGCTGGATTTTGTCAAATATATGTGTGTATCATCCAATCAGATAACTACACTGTCTTTATTTACATCACCAATGATGAATTTTTCCATCTTCAATCAGTTGCTCTGACAAGTGCAGTCCTACATTAAACTACCATTTTGTTTTCCTGCTTCATAGGAGCTGGGTTGGGGGGGAGTCTTTTGATACATGCTTTATTTTTTTATTTTTATTTTTATTTTTTTGAAACAGGGTCTCACGAAGTTGTGGAGGGCCTCACTAAATAGCTGAGGCTGGCTGCAAACCCAGATCCTCCGGTCTCAGCCTCCCAAGTACTGGGATTACAAGCGTGCGCCACCACGCCCGGCTTGGCACAATGTTTTAAATGGTATTTTCAAGTCACAGAGGGGATTTACCATTTCCTCACAAGCTAAACTGCCTTTAGAATGTGTGTTTAACTGTGTTCTCACCCCATCGTGCACTGCACAGAACTTACAAGCCCCGCTGGAGAACTTCGGGCCAATTTTATCATTAAATAAACTCTGGAATGCCCCAGGCAGGGTTGTTAACTTGTCTCCACTACAGACTACACATCCAAATAGCCACCTCCCTTCTGTGGGTTCCCACAGGGCTCTGAGTGTGAGCCATAGCCCTCCCCCTGGCACAAGGGACAATTGGACCATTATATTTGCACCAAAAGCAAGCAGCAAGCTCAATTCAGCTCTGTACACAAAAATGAAATAAAATGGGCACCAAATATAGACCACTGGGACAATTTATTTGTCTTAAGAGTGTTTAAGACATACAAGCAAGCCCCGTCAGGCTATAAATGGTCAGCTTTGTGCAATTACCACACGAGGCCAAAGAGCAGCCTGTGTGACTACAGTTTAGAAACCCTATCATGGGTCACTCCACGTAGGTGGCCTGACAAGTCTCACTCTTTGCTTCCATGGCAACCCAGGAGGTTAAGATCCTACCCCAGTGCCTCTTCCACATTGTGTTTGTAATGATTTATATCATCTTACTCAAAATACCAATTTGAAATTCCCATTTCTCCAAAAAATGAAATATTAGAATTAATGAGTCTTAAAATTTCAAAAAGTTCTTCTTATCCAAATCCGCGATTTGTAGAAGAAACTGGTGCTCAGAAGCATTCACATACCAGCTGAGCGGGCTCTATTCTAACCCTAGCTTTGCAGTCAACTCACAGTCCAATATGTTTTCACCAAAACTGTTAACTGCAGTGGAAACACACACCTGTGTGCCCATAGACTGTCAGAAAAAGAGGGAAGGAGGGAGAGAGGGAGCAAGGGAGGAAGGAAGGAAGGTAGGAAGGAAGGAAGGAAGGAAGGAAGGAAGGAAGGAAGGTTTTCTCATTCATCTTTTATAGTATATCTTTCAGATAAAAGTGTTAGGAAGGTTGCCCCTCCTTCCCCCATTAGGGAGCATCCATTCATCCATAACTCCTGAAGATTTCATCTTCTCCTGTAGAGGTAAATGTGCCACCCTCCCTGCACTTCAGCCCTGTATCACACAGCAGACTCCCATAGCAGAGGGAGGCCGCCTCGCCCTGCCAAGCTCTCAAGTCCTGAGTCACTGTGAGCATCAAGTCTCCAAGCAAAGGCAGCTTCCAGTGGTGACAAGGAGGGAGTGGGGTGTGAAGAAGTATAAAGGCTGCCTGAGTAGCCACTGTGAGCCTCTCTCTTGAAAACAGTGGTGAATGGCAAAAAACCTGCACAGAGCAAAGGCAAAACCATAGAAGCACAGGAGTAAGACCGTAAGATCAGCCATCTTTGTGTTCCAACACTGCCATGGACAAAATCAAGTCAGGTGGCAGGATGGGACTCAAAGCAGCTGTCCCCTCCAGGAAGGACTGCTGCCACTCACTGACCAGGCAGTTCAAAGCCAGGGGGAGGCAGAGTGTTTCTGCTCAAACTGCCCCATCCACTCCAGCTTGTTGTATCCAGAACCCAGGAAGTAGGCAATCTCCAGTCAACCCCATGACCCAAGCCAGGGTCAAGGTGGCAGCAGGCCAGGGGCCCAGTGAAGGTAGGGTCGGTCACCTCACAGCCTTCTACCATCCTGTGTTGAGATCCCCTTGGCTCAACTCCACCTCCTCCTCTCCTTTCCTTTCCTTTTTTTCTTTGTGGCCTCTTGATGCTACACCTGTGAGATAAAGAAGAGAAACACTCTGGGCCAGGAGAAGAAACAACTGGTCTAGGCTTCCTGCCTAACAAACTGAGACCCAGCACAGGTCCTTGAACTGGCCTGACCTCTATTAGATGCATCCTCATCTGTCAAACTGAACTGATAAACAAGAAGCAGAATAGTTAAGGTACTGAGCAGACAGCTCTGGAGTCAGAGAGCTTGAGTTAGGTGGCCACACAGCCACTTACTAAGTGGGTAATCAAGGACAAGTTCCCTGACCTCTCCTCGCTTCTGATTCTTTATCTGAAAGACAGGGGTAGCAGTACTGTTGTGTCAATGAATTGAGACAACAACCAAATGTGATAAATGAGTGCAACATTGTTAGCATAGTGCTGGAACGACGTGAAACATAGTGACAATTCACCACTGGCATTGCCACGGTCTCTATCCTTTACAAAAGATGAAACAGTGTTAACAAAGCTCTGAAAGGAGACACATGCTGAGCATACAAGTATCCTTATCACAGGGAGTCTGCCTTGTCATTTCCTTTTTAAAAAATTTTTGGTTTGTCATTTCCTTCAGCTTCTTTCACTAGGTGAAAGAGCAAAACCACACACACACACACACACACACACACACACACACACACACACATATATATATATATTTTTTTTTTTTTTTTTACTTTAGGGGAGATACTGGGATCTGAGAAACAGACATTTTACCTTCAATTGTCAATGGATTTCAAACAAAAGAAACCTGCAAAACTCAGATAAATGTGGAACAAAAATCACCAACTGCTGCTCTAACTTCCCTGAATCTTGTGCATCTCCTAGTGGCGACCTCTCAAAATAACCCAAAGCTCATCTTTATAGAATAAAGGAGAAACTGCAGAGGAGTCATTCAGCTGTCTAGGGTAGTCAGGACCTAACACTCCAAGATACTTCCCCATTAAAGGGACAGATTGTAAGCTTGCTTCTCCCTAAAGAGGCATCAGAGAAATTGAGAGCCAGCAAATTCTCACCTACAACCTTCTGAGTACAAGAGCCACAGGATGGTGTTTTGTGTGTTAGTTTTCAGAACTGTAACAAGATACCTGAGATAACTTATAAAGAGGAAAAGTTTATTTCCGCTCACAGTTTTGGAGCCTTTGGTCCCTGACAGATTGGACTCATTGCTTTGGGCCTGTGGCAGCACAGTGCATCGTGGTGGGGAGCATGTGGTGGAGGAAGAGGAAGGGGCTGGGGTCCCATCATCCCCTTCAAGGGCACACCCCAACAACCCCAAATCTCCCACTAGGCCCACCTCTGAAAGTCTCTACTGCACTTTAATAGTGTCACTCAGGGAAAAAGGCCTTTAACATGTGGTCTTCTGGGGAACATTCTGGATCCAAACTATAGCAAGTCCCAAGCAAAACTAGAAGAAAATGTCATTAACTACCAACAGTCTCTAATGCCCTTGGCTGTCTCCTGCCCTAATCCACCTCCTCCCCAGTCTCAGAAAGAGGAAGCAGCAGACCAGGCTGTATCTATCCCACAACCTTCCCAGGACCCCAGGACTCCTTGGCCTTTCATAAGCATGTCCCAGGAGGCCCAAAAGGCAGTGGAACAAAATGATAGTCATGCAAAGAACTTGGACTTAGAATTAGCCAGACTCCCGGTGATTCCAGTCTCTGCCACCCCACTCACTGTGACCTTGGGAATGTCATTCAATACAGGCTGAGCATTGCTAATCCAAAATCCCAAATGCTCTAAAATCCAAAACTTTGTGATTGCCAACATGATACCACAAGTGGAAACTTCCAGCCCTGACCTCATGAGACACACTAAAAATTTGTATAAAATTACCTTTAGGGTATACAGACAGGTGTATATGAAACAGAAGTCAATTTCGTGTTTAGACTCCCATTTCCAAGACAAGTCATTATGTATATGCAAATATTTCAAAATCTGAAAAAATCCAAAATCCAAAGCACTTCTGGTCCCAAGCATTTCAGATAAGAGAGCTCAACCTGTATTTCTAAGCCTCAGACTCCTTCAAAATGGTGATACTACCCAGTTTTCAGGGTGACTATACAGAGTGCACAAGAATGATCATAAAATTACCTAGCCCTATGCCATGCCAATAACAGGCCCTCAGTGGATATATTCCTGCCCAGTTCCCTTCCTGAGCATGATCAGAGCCCTGTGAGATATTAATGCTAAAAGTGTTAAGGAACTAGCCTTCTGCATGGGCTTCCTCTGCAAGTTGGTACATCCTTATAGGGCACTATCTCTAAACTCAGATGCATAGTGCCTTCAACTTCTCTGACTGTCCTGTACACACTACACAAAATGTCCTTGTTAGTATCAACAACTTTGTATGTTGGTAATGATGGGTGAGTTGTTACATAAATTACCATAAACTCAAATGATAGAATATTATGCAGCCACTGAAATGTTTATAAGGAACTTGCTATAGCATGGAAAGTTCTATAAGAAAGTGTAAAGAGCAGACAAGAGCATAAAGCATTTTTTTTCTCCATTCACCACCTTCATTCATGTTCTATTGAACCTCCCTTCTGTGTCTCTTGATGACATGTTGGCACATTCTTTAGCTTTCTGTTTTCTCTGAGATTAAAAGTTTAGTCTTGTGCAGTCCTGGGTAAAACTTCAGCTTTCATGCCCCATTCAAGGCCTTTCTCTCCCCCCAGCTCAGGCTGAACCCCTGGCCCAAGAGACCTGTGCTGGAGGGAGGGTCTCAAGAAAAGGAGCATAGTCCTCTCTTCCACCCTGTGTCCTTGCTTCTGCCTCTCCATGGCAGGGGAAGAGGAGAGAGGCAGGTTTGTTCTACCTATCTCTCCCAGCTGCCTTGGCTGGCTATGCTTTAATGGAAATAGGTGTCTGCAAGCTGCCTCCCTAGTGGGGTGTAGGCTCCTCCCATGGGAGTTGCTCCCCAGCACAACCCCTCCTGGACCCACCTTGACTCCTGCCCCAGGCCCTGTACCCCATGGATTCTTACTCCTGCATCAGGCTTTCCTGGGTGGGTTCATCCATACCAGCACACAAGCTCAAGCTTAGCATTCATTTGTCCCACGGAAGATTCAAGAGACTGCCCTGCTGTAGCTCCTCTGTTCACCCACAGTCTCTTCAATCCATTCTTCCCTGGTGCAAATAGAAGCCACATGAAGAGTACCCACTCGCTGCATCAGAAAAATCACACTGGGTGATGAGGTATGAGCGTTGCTTTATCATAAGCACCCCATCTCTTGAGTGGCTCTCTTAGACTCACGTGGCTTGGGGTTGGGAGGACAAGATGGTAAGAGGAGAAGAGAAAAACCACATATGTCTCCCTAGGTCTACACCCAGCACCCAGCAAGCTCTCCTGCTCTGTAAGCATCTCTTTGAATATTTAGGGTGTTTTTTATAATGGCTGGAAGTGGACGAGGGCAAGATCCCAGGGCAGGGTTTGATCCTTCATCAAAGGTTTTGTGCAATTAGGACTGATTCCTTTTTAAACTTATTACCTATTTGTTCATCTTGGGGACTGAACCAAAATATCATCTAAAATTCTGTTGTCCAGTGATAAGAGAATATGCCCAACTCATGTTAGCAAGTTTTGACAGTTTTATAGATCATGGTTAGACCACCCATCCTGCTGTCTCCAGCCACAAGCCTCACTCGCCCAGTGCAACATCTCTTCCTTCTATTACTTTCAGGCTCTTCAGGGTACACATAAAACATCAGATTGCTCTGAGTGTGGTGGTGCACGCTTATAATCCCAGCACTTGGGAGGCTGAGAGAGGAATCATGAATCATGGCCAGATTCAGCAACTTACTGAGACCCTCCACAACTTAGTGAGAGCTTGTTTCAAAATAAAAAAGACTGGGGGTGTAACTCAGAGGTAGAACACCCCTGGGCTCAATCCCCAGTATAAAAAAAAAAAAATCAGACTCAGCCAGGCGTGGTGGCACACGCTTGTAATCCCAGTACTTGGGAGGCGGAGACCGGAGGATCCGGGTTCACAGCCAGCCTCAGCTACTTAGTGAGGCCCTTCAGAACTTCGTGAGACCCAGTTTCAAAATAAAGGATAAAAATAGGGCTGGGGGTGGAGCTCGGAGGTAGAACGCCCCTGGGTTCAATCCCCGGTACTACAAAAAAAAAAAAAAATCAGACTGCAATTGCTCCTCTCCAGTCTACAGGAAATGCGTGAGGGCAGACCTCAGAGCCAGTTCCGCTGCAGCTCCAGGGATCAGGACCTTGCCACCTGGGTTTGCCCTCAGGACAAGGATGTGGGTCCCCTTCTCTCTTAGCTTCACTAAATCCATCTGGGAGTTCTATTTTTCTTACTTCCAGAATTATACAGCATCTGACATTCCTATTCTTCCAATTTTTATCTCCTTTCCACAGCTTGTGAAGTCTTTATTTAGTTAGTAAAATGGGTAGGAAGTAAAGAGGGATTAGGAAAAAAAACTAGCTCTGATAGAATATATATTTTTCCAAATCTATGGATTTTTATATGTATTCATTTATTGGTGCATTGTAATTATACATTTTGATAAGTGTTGGGGTAGCAGAATCATACATGCACACATTGCTCATTTAGCCCTCCCTCAAATTCCACCCTATTCCCTCCCCCTTCCCTCCTTTTCCTGCTCAGCATAGTGATTGAGTCTTACAAGTTTGTGTATATACATCATGTGCTTTAGTGTGTTTCCCTCCACCCCCCTCCCAACTCCCTCAGTTAGGTCAACTTTGTTCATCTAAAGTTTTCTTCTTCTTTGTCTGGAGTCCCTTCTAGGTCCCATTCTACCTAACTTCCACATATTAGGGAGAGCATCCAACTTTTCGCTCTTTGTGACTGACTAATCTCACTTAGCATAATGTTCTCTAGTTCTCTCCATTCCCCTGCAAGTGATGTAATTTTGTTCTTTATGGCTGCATAAAATTCCATTGTGTACCTATCCCATAGTCTTGTGATCCATTCATCTGTTGATGGACACCTTGGCTGGTTCCAAAGTTTGGCAATTGTGAATTGTGCAGCTATAAACATAGATACACATGCATTAGTCTGGTAGTTTGGTTTCAGATCTTTTGGGTAGATGCTTAGAAGTGGTATTGCTTGGTCATACAGTAGGTTCATTCCCATTCTTCTGAGGATCCTCCACACTGTTTTCCAAAGTGGTTGCAATAATTTGCAATCCCACCAACAGTGTATTATAGTTCCTACTTCTCCACATCCTCGCCAGCATTTGTTGTTGTGTGTGTTTTTAATGATTGCCATTCTAATTGGGGTTAGGTGAAATCTCAGAGTAGTTTTGATTTGCATCTCCCCGATCGCTAATGATGTTGAACATTTTTTCATACATTTATTGGCCATTTGTATTTCTTCTTCTGTGAAGTCTCTATTTAGTTCACTTGCCCATTTTTTGATTGGGTTATTACAAATCTATAGTTTTTTGTTGTTTTTATTTTTGTTTTATTTGCAGTACTGGGGATTGAACCCAGGGTCATTCTACCTCCGAGTTACACCCCCAGCCCTATATTTTATTCTTTATTTTGAAACAAGGTCTCACTAAGTTGTGGAGGGCCTCACTAAGTAGCTGAGGCTGTCTGCGAACCTGCAATCCTCCTATCTCAGCCTCCCACGTACTGAGATTGCAGGTGTGTGCCACCACGCCCATCTCCAAATCTACAGTTTAATTCCCCAGTCTTCAGCTTTTGAAACTAAAAAGCCAACTACTGAAGTTGAACCTTCTATAATGCCATCCCTCCCCTGAAGCAATTGATGTCATTCAATAAGGGGCAAAAGAGCTGGGGCATAGAAGGGGATACCCAAGACAAAAAATCACTGAGCAACAAGGTTCAATATGTACTAAAATGGGGCTTAACGCTGTTGGGTTGAGGACTTGGCTAGACATCTAACTAATAAGAGAGAGTCTGGCAGAGTGTTATTACAATTTTCAAGCTCCTTCTAAACACCAGTTGAGGCTTCTTTTTGGTACCTTCAACTTATAGCCCTTAAGATAATGCCCAATCCAGGTGCAATGGTGCACATCTGTAATTCCAGTACTTGGGAGGTTGAAACAGGAGGATTACAGGCTTGAGGCCAGTCTCAGAAATTTAGCAAGGTCCTCAGCAACTTAGTGAGACCAGTTTCAAAATAATAAATTAATTAATTAAAATAGGGCTAGAGGTATAGCTCAGAGGTAGAACATTCCTAAGTTCTATCCCTAGGATGGCAAAAAAAAAGATATGTCCATACAATTTAACAAAACATCAACCAACCCTATCTCCCTCCCTGTCCAGCTTCATCTCCTACCAACCCTTCTACCACCCCTTCTCACAGACCCGTGTCAGACATGAAAGCACCCCACAGAGCAGCCATTTCTTCATTATTCTGAACGTCAACACTTCAAGCACGCGTCTCCATCTCCTGTAAGTGGCCCACTGCTCCATCTCCTCTCTTAGTTCTGCCTGTACTTAGAAAGATACTTCCCTCCTAAATCCAGCACAAATGCCACCTGTTTTATGTCTTCCTGGATTTCTGCAGGCAGCATTAGCCACCTCTTCTACATTCGCCATTTAACCGAGAGCTCTCTAAGGAGAAAGAGCGCATCTGATCCCTTTTAGCCCTCATGTCTTGCAACGGAACTATAAGGATGATTAACAGTTTCATACGCTTTACTCTAAGGAGAATCCAGACGTCACCCGTACCCAACTCTCAGAAGCCTTGTAGAGTATCTAGTCTCTCCTTCACATTGATGGGCATCACAGGCCTTCCCTAATTCAGTGTTCTGTGCCACAATAAGGATAGGGGAAGTTCAACAATATACCTTCATGATAAGGTTGTTTAACTCATTGCATTACATTAGGCTTAAGATGCCCAGAAGGCAGAAGTGCCTTATTACAGGTCCTAACACCTCTGGCTCTCACTTATACACGTGTCCCACTCATTACTCCTTTATATGAACTCAGAAGCATGCAGATCTTAGATGGAATTCTAATGGTAAGAGTAGTATTAAAGCAAACCAATGGGTCTTTATTCCCATTGGAAACTAGGTCAGTTGGCTGCTAACAGATAAGAAAAAAAGGGAGGAAATCAAGGATGGCCCTGGCCTATCCTGAGTCAATTGCCCCTGGCAATGGTATGTGTGTGTGACTAAGTGCCACGGTCCCCGGGAGGAGGAAACAGCTACATCCTTGTCTGCCAGATGGCCAGGATGGATTCCAGACCAAGAAAGCATCCAGGAATTAGGGCGCTCATCGCAGCTACCCTGACTCACAGCCTGGAGGACACTTCTGAGAGAGGTCAGGCCTGGCCTGAAGTAATGTCCTAATGGGAATACCCGCTCCCCTCTGATGTTAACCCACCACCAATCGCCTGCTCCCTAACTCCTCCCACAGCAGGTCCTTGAGCCCTCTCATTTGACAATAAGTGCAATCAAACCACAATCACATTTAAAAATAAAGCAAAATGGTTTTTCTTAACCTTACTCTCCCACCAAGCTACTCCAGCCTTTCCTTTACCACCAAAGTTTCCAAAAATGTGTCTAGCTGACTCCTCTCTCTCTCTTTCACTACTTAGAACTATGATTTCTTTCAATCACTAACCCCAAGGATGGTACTCACAAGATTTAACAAGTGAAATGGCATAAATCAAAAGGGAGCATACAGCAAGGGGACCCACAGCCGTCCTGGAGAGCCAGTGTGGCTGCGCAGAGGGCACCAGTGAACGGCAGCCCCCTGGCCCACTTATCCACGCTACCAGGGCAATCTACAAAACACCCTCTCTAATATTAACACGGGTGCTAGTATAAGATGCTGGCAAATGCTGTTTTCCCTAATACCCTGCAGTACTTGTCCAGGTGTCTAAGTTCTTATCTTGACTTAGAATGCCTAAGGAAAGTCATCCCACCCCACTCTCGTGGCTCCTGCTTAGAGCCCGGAGATCCAGGCTCACTGCTGTGTCATGTTATCTCCCTCCTGAGACACTCAGACCACTCGGCAACTGTTATGGGTTGAATCGTACCTTCCAGAAAGATATGTTGAAGCCCTAACTTTCAGTACTACCAAATGTGACCCTATTTGGTAATAAGGTGGTTGCAGATGTAATTAGTTTAGATGAAGTCACCCTAATTCAGCACAAGTGGTTCCTTATAAGAAGAGAGAAATAGGCATGGTGACGTATGCCTGTAATCCCCGTACTTGGGAGGCTGAGACAGGAAGATTGCATGTTCGAGGCCAGCCTCAGCAACTAAGAAAAGAGAAATTTGGGCAGTGACACAGGGAAGAGTGCCTCAAGGAAAGGGAGGCAGAGACTAGGGTCTGGCTGCGATAAACCCAGGAACACTGGGGCTGCAGGAAGCGGCAAGGAGAAATACCTCCCTCTGTGTTCAGAGGAAGCATGGTTCCACCAACCCCTTGATTTTGGACTTCCACCCTCCAGACTGTGAGAGAATAAATTTCTGTTATGTTAAGCACCCAGTTTGCCATACTTTGTTACAGCAACCCTCAGAAATAAATCCAGAAGCATCTTGAATTCTCTCCCGAACCTTAGCTGCATGCTGAGCCCTTTGAGGCTGCCCCAGGAAAGCAGAACCTTAGTTCATTCTCTTTCTCTCACCTATGACTTCCTCCCAATCCTAATTGCTACCTTTTCTCTCCACAGGGAGTCACCTTAGACTTCCTGGGAGCCTCACATCCCCACCTGAAAGCTACCTGAGAAAAGCCCTCTTTTGTATTTTGAGAACCAAGACAGACTTAAAAATGAAAGTCTATTTTTGAATTAGAAGATGAGACATTTGCAAGTTCTACATGAACCTCTTAGAAACACATTTCATTCCACATTAGGAAACTTCATTTGAGAGAGCAAGTCTTAACAAACCAAATGCTATAATTCTGCCTTAAAAAATTCAACACTGACTGATGTTTCTGAAGAGATTTAGTTCTACCTCATTTCTACTCATGTTTATTCAGTACTTCCCCAAATAATTCAGACAAGCTCTGGACATGATTTTTCAAAAATTTAAAAATTTAAGTAGTAAAAGTTCACCATTGCTGGATATAAGTAAGATGCAAACTTTGGGAAATCTTTTAAGCTAAAGGTTAGTTTAGACATTCATTAACAATCTATTAGAGCTGATCATTTTTAAGTCTAACCTATACCAAATATAACTTATACCAATGATCTCCAAGTTAATTATTTTCCCATTGGCAAAAAAAGAGAAAAGACAAATACAAGTTCTCAGAGTATTGTAAAATATACACATGCATATTGCACATTAAAATACCCTAAACTTAGAATTTTAAAGAATGAAACAAAAACTAAATACAAATTATAGTTTTTATAGTTTTTGTTTGTTTGTTTTCACCCAGGCCATTTTAAGAATTGTACTTTGGAGTTTATGTAATAGTAAACATAAGATAGGTAAAGAATACAGTCCTGAGTTACTTCGGCAGTTAATAAGGATGCTTAGAGGTGTCCAATAAATATCATAGAACCAGGCCATGAAAAATACTTCTCAGACCCTCTTACTCTTCTCTTGCAAAACCAATCCTGCCACTATTGCACACGGGAGCACATTTCCAAACTATGTAAATTGACAAGACAGAGATTCACCAATAAATCATAAACACTTTCAGCCAATAATATATTGAAGAAGAGCAAATCTTAAGTTTCAGAACTGTATGACTCTTTAGAAATAAAAATAATGGTAAATTAGTCATACATTGAGAGGAAGGCTCTGGCTGGACAGCCTGGGTTGAGACAAGAGGGGTGAGTTGAGAAATGTTGAGTCATTTCATAATCTACATACACAAATGGTTCAGATAATTTGGCATATACCCAGCACAGGTCATTTGGTAGTCTGCATACAGCTCATTTGCATACAGTGTGTTTGAGTCATTTCTTAATCTACTCATACAAATGACGGGCTCATATGTTTGGAGTAAGCCACACCATCCCAGTGGAAACGCCACTCTGCCGGTCTCTCTGGACTTGGTATGGATCTTTTCCAGATGCCAGTAAGACCACTGATGAGGCACTTACATGATAATGGTATTCGTGCTAGAATTACGTCTTTATGGCAGCACTTATTTACTGAGTGCTTGATAAGTGCCTTACAGATATTATTGCACCCAATTTAGGAGGTTTTTGTTTCCTCATCTATGAATAGAAATTAGAATAACTACCCCCAACATATGGTTATTATAATCAAGTAACTCATCCAGGAACATGCAGGAATTAGACGCCTAAGACAAGATGGCATACAAGGCAGCTGAACTTCATTGGGCTTCACTACTATACTGTCAGGAATAAAAACCTCATTCCACTTGATCAGGAAAACGACACCAGTTGGCCTTTTCAACAATCCTAGTTGCTCCATTAAATCTTTCCTACTTGGCACATCAGATAAGAGAGGGAAAGAAAGCACTAAGCAATTAATTACCCCAGTCTTGTTCTTGTTTCCTGAAGAGCCTCAGTTGTTCATTATTGGGGTGTGAAAGAACCCGATAAATCACACTTGCTCCTCTGCCAGAGTTTGGACTTTATTGAAAGACACAAAGGAGTAAAACAGATGGAGAGCATATTAGCATCTCTATTATTAATAAAGATGCTGTTGAAGGTGACAATTTTGCCTCCAGAGGCTGTAAAATAGGCCCTGAGAGTTCATCATTTAAATTTATCCCAATGCCACACTTCATCCAACATCAAAATGCACTGCCTATTTTATTTTTCACTGCAAATTAGTCCATTCACATTACCTAAAACATTGATAGCTCTGCAAAAGCAAAAATATCATCATAAAAAACACTCCAATGATAGTATGCTAGGCATCCTATATATTAATTTAAGCCCACTCACTATAAAGTTTCTAGAGAGAAATTAAAACCCAAATGAAATCACTTTATAAATTTAAGTCTTCAAAAAGGAAAATTCCAAGCTGGGGATGGTGGTGCACACCTGTAATCCTAGTACTTGGAAAACCGACATAGGAGGAGCACAGGTTTGAGGGCAACTTAGCGAGACCCTCACCAATTTAGCAAGACCCTGTTTCACAATAAAAATAAAAAGGACTGGGGGCATAGCTTGGAGGGAGGATGGCCCTGGGTTCAATTCTGAAGGGATTCAAGTCTAAAATCAAATTCACTCCCTTTTAATATATTAAAAATCCAAAGAAACCCTCCAAAACTTCTCTTTATGGCAATATACCTGTCTAGTATCATGAAAATCTTCCCTAATAAAGGATAGTTAATAATGCTGAAAAAATCAACACATTTTTAAAATGTGTAACATTTAAAAATAACAAAAATAAAATAAAAATAAAAAGAGGTAACAAAAATCCTTCTTAGTAAATTTTACTTTTAAAAAGTCCAGGAATAGGCCGGGCGTGGTGGCGCACACTTGTAATCCCAGTACTTTGGGAGACGGAGACCAGAGGATCCGGGTTCACGGCCAGCCTCAGCTTGCTCTCTCTCTCTCTCTCTCTCTCTCTCTCTCTCCTTAGTGAGGCCCTCCGCAACTTTGTGAGACCCGGTTTCAAAATAAAAAGTATAAAAAAAATAGGGCCAGGGGTGTAGCGCGGAGGTAGAACGCCACTGGGTTCAATCCCCAGTACCACAAAAAAAAAAAAAAAAATTCCAGGAATATAGCTAAACATTGAAGCCAACAACTGTCGCAGAGATATACTGATCTCTGGTAACTTAGAATCTGGGTTCCAAAGAGTCACAAGCATCAAAGCTGGTGTCCTGAGGAAGGTGCCATGCCAGATGGACTCCTGATAAAGCCTGGACCCTCAAAAGAGATATGCTCAGACAAAGAAAACGCAATATATCCCTGTAGAGATAAAGCATAAAAACAAAAACAATGTGACTCTTAGTTATGGGTCAAGAAGGAAATAGAGATCTTTCCATCTTCTAAGATCTTCTTCAATTTCTTTCTTTAGTGTTTTATAATTTTCATTGTAGAGGTCTTTTACCTCTTTGGTTAGGTTTATACCTAGATATTTGATTGGTTTTGAGGTTATTGTGAATGGAATTGCTTTCTGGAATTCTTTCTCAGTGGATTCATGGTTGGCATATAGAAAAGCTACTGATTTTTTTTAGGTTGATTTTGTATTCTGCTACTTTGATGAATTTGTTAATCAGCTCTAGTAGTGTTTTAGTTGAGTTCTTTGGGTCTTATAGATATAGGATCATAGCATCTGCAAATAAAGATAATTTTAATTCTTTTCCTATTTGAATTCCTTTGATATCCTTCTCTTGTCTAATTGCTCTGGCAAGAATCTCAAGGACTATATTGAAAAGGAGTGGTGATAGTGGGCATTCTTGCCTTGTTCCTGATTTGAAAGGGAATTCCCACAGTTTTTCCCCATTCAGTATGATGTTGGCTTTGGGTTTATTGTGTATTGCCTTAATGATGTTGAGGTACATTCCTTCTATTCCAATTTTCCATAGTGTTTTTAACATGAATGGGTGTTGGATTTTGTCGCATGCTTTTCCCATGTCTATTGAAATGATCATGTGATTTTTGTTCTTAGTTCTATTTATGTGGTGAATAACATGTATTGGTTTGTGTATGATGAACCAGCCTTGCTTTCCTGGAATGAAACCAACTTGGTCATGATGTACAATTTTTTTGATGTGGTTTTGAATGAGGAGTCAAAAAACAATAAATGTTAGCAAGAATGTGGGGAAAGAGGAACCCTTCTACACTGTTGGTGGGAGTGCCAATTAGTGCAGCCACTATGGAGATCAGTGTGGAGATTCCTTGGAAAATTGGGAATGGATCCACCATATGATCCAGCTATACCACTCCTGGATATCTTCCAAAAGGGGTCGAAACCAGAGAATTACAGTAATATATGCACAAGCATGTTCATAGCAGCACAATTCACAATAGCCAAATTATGGAACCAACCTAGGTGTCCATCAACAGATGAATGGATTAAAAAATTGTGGGAAATACACACAATGGAATTCTACTCAGCAATAAAGAAGAACAAAATTATGTCATTTGCAAGAAATGGAAAGACATGGAGAATATTATGTTAAGTGAGTTCAACCAATCTCAAAAGGTGAAGGGTCATATGTTTTCTCTCATACGTGGAAGCTAGGGGGTAATTGGGATACAGAGGGACTCCCGAAAATGGAGGAGAAGACTCAGTGGAACCAGGGAGGTGTTCTAAGGGAAGGGAAAGGGGAAGACTGAGATTCATAAATGGAATTACTACCATCAACTATATGTACATATGTGAATATACCAACGTCAATCAGAGTACTCTGTATTGGGAAGGGGGAAATGGGGGGCACCAAATGTTGAGTGCTTGTATGTCAATGTCAACATAATTTACATTATGATGTGAGACTACAATGCACCAATGAAAGCACATAAAAAAAGAAGGAAATGGCATTTCCTGAGAATTTATGTCCATAAACAAAATTGAGGTCCAGACTGGAATTTATAGTCTGCATGTGGCCAAAAAACCTCCAAGTTGAAAATTGAGTTTAAAGTAGTCCCATCTTGGTAGTGCCAGAAGTTACAAAGAACAATCAAATATAAATTTACTTTGAAGGAATGTGACATGATCTAGTCTAGTCCTTAAAGAATTTCTACAGATAAAAGTTTTCAGGAGCATGGGCTCATACTTAAAAACCATTAAAAAGTAAAATAAAGCCGGGCGTGGTGGCGCACGCTTGTAATCCCAGTACTTTGGGAGGCGGAGACCGGAGGATCCGGGTTCGCGGGCAGCCTCAGCGTGCATGCGCGTGCGCGCGATCGATCGATCAATCGATCTCTCTCTCCTCTCTCTCTCTCTCTCTCTCTACCTAGTGAGGCCCTCCACAACTTCGTGAGACCCGGTTTCAAAAATAAAGCATAAAAAAATAGGGCCGGGGGCGTAGCGCGGAGATAGAACACCCCTGCGTTCAATCCCCGGTACCGCAAAAAAAAAAGTAAAATAAAATAAAACCAAGAAAACAATATGACTGAGAGTCAATAGAAAGAGCAAACTATAGAAATGTAATCATGTCCATAATTAACATAGGCATTGGAATTTTCACATAGAAAGCATACATTATGTTAAATGTGTTTAACAGAATGAACAAGGTTGAATTTATGATGAAGTAATAAATAGTTCAGGCAGGTTTGGAGATCAAAGATTTGTTTGTTTGTTTGTTTGTTTGTTTGTTTGTTTTAGGTATAGGGATTGAACCCAAGGGTGTTCTACATCTGAGCTACAGCCCCAGCCCTACTTTTTTTTTTTTTTTTTGTATTTTGAAACAGGGTCTTGCTAGATTGCTGAGGGTCATGCTAAGTTACTGAGACTGGCCTCAAAACTGTGATCCTCTTGTCTCAGCCTCCCAAGTACTAGGATTATAGGCATGCACCACCATGCCCTGCTCCAAAGATTCAATTTTTAAGAACTAAAAACAAGCCAGGGGTGGGGGCACACACTTATAATCCCAGTACTTGGGAGACTGAGACAGAAAAAATTGCAGGTTTAAGGCCAGCCTCAGCAACTTAGCAAGACCCTGTTTTGAAATTAAATATGAAAAGGGCTGGGGGTGTAGCTAGGAGGTAGAATGCCCCTGGGTTCAAACCCCAGTACCAAAATAAATTGCAAATATAATCCAAATGATGGACTCATGATTAATATAACCCCATCAGATTAAATATAAGATGAAGAGAACAGTCATGTACTAGAAGATATGAGGATTTTATCCTTAATAAATCACAGAAAGACAGAGATGTAAAATATAAAAAGTTATTAAGAGATATAGAGGAGCCAGGTGTGGTGGCAAATGCTTGTAACACCAGTACTCAGGAGGTTGAGACAAGAGGATCACAGGTTTGCAACCATCCTCATCAACATATTGAGGTCCTACGCAAATTAGTGAGACCCTGTTTCAAAAATTAAAATAGGGCTGGGGCTATAGCTCAGAGATAGAATGCCCCTGGGTTCAATCTCCAGTACCACAAACAAAACAAAAAGCAAAGAGAGAGAAAGAGAGGAGAGGAGAACCAGGTGTGGTGGTGTATACCTGTAATCCCAGTACTTAGGAGGTTGAGACAGGAGGATAACAGGTTTGAGGCCAGCCTCAGCAGTTTAGTGAGACCTTCAGGAACTTAGTGAAACCCTGTTTCAAAATAAAATATAAAAAAGGCTGGGAGTGTAGCTCAGAGTTAGAATGCCCCTGTGTTCAATCTCTAGTACCAAAAAAAATAAATAAATAAAAGTGACTAGCAAGTTAAGTGAAGATGCATTCCTCTAGATAGTTAAATAATCCCTAGCCAATGCTCCAATATGATATCAAAAGAATACACTGCCCTCCCTTTGCCTTATTTCTAGGTTTCAGATAATTTTTCTTAACGTGTTATTCTTGTTGGTTTATGTGGGATTTCTTCTAGGCAAGGGGACTCACACAAGTGGGAGTAAAATTATAACCTTCAGTAAAAAAGAAAAATCCCTCAGCTCTGCTGTGGTATTGGCAACATTGTGTTTCAAGACATTTCCAAAAACTCCTTTTTTGAGGGTCCCCTCTGCTAAGAAGTACACCCCAGGCTTCTGTAATTCTCGGTTTGTGGAAGGTTACACTGCCACCCAAGCCCCACCATTACTGCAGCCTCAGCCCCACTGACCCAAGTTCTACTTACTTCTGGAGCCAATCCTACTTTAATTAAAGGGTTGCCAATATTTCTATCCTTTTATCATATATTTTTATATCTCCTATGGAAGACTGCCTGGACATACCAGATTATCTCCCTAGGTGCCTGTTATTGTGTTTGTGAATGTGCTGCTTAGAAAGTTGCCTAAGTGTTAAGGGTTATGTCCCAACTCTGTTTTTCCCATAAGCCCTATTATTTTAGTTAGCAGTCTTTATGGTGTACAAGGCTTTCAGGAATATATACACCACATTATAGCAGAAACTTGTTTATTTCATAAGGTACTTGAGATGCAGGAGACATATTTCAGATTGTTGCAAAAATTGTAGTGGATGAGGGATATACCTAATAGATCAACTGACAGACATTGTAAAATAATTTATCTAATATTAAATAAAAGAAAATGGTATTACTGGTAATGCCATGGCATACAAAGACTGTTTCTTGGTCAACATTCTCACTGCCATTATCCAAAACAATTGGCCACACAACTTAGAGGAAGGAAGATTTATTTGCCCACAGTTTTGAGAGATTTGGGGATTCAGTCCATGTCGGGCCAGGTCTGCAGAGCTCAGAACATGGCAGCAAGAGTCAGAGAGACAGAGAGAGCAAGGACTCTGCTCTCACATCACGGAGGCTGGAAGCAGAAAGAGCAAGCAAGGGGGGAACCATATATAATCCCCAAGGCCACACCCCCAGGGACCCACTTCCTCCAGCCATATCCTACATGCCCAGGTTACCACCTAGTAAATCCATTACAATGAGTTTATGAAATTACAACCCTCATGACTTAATTATATCAACTCTAAACATTGATACATGAGCTCTTCAGGGGATATTCTATATTTAACCACAACAGACTATTTAGAAATATAAGTTGGAATAGATTTACAAACTTTTTATCTTGAGTTCATTAGAGTTTAAGTTTCAAATCATGTATAAACATCTCTCCAGAGGGAGCTACTGCAAAGAACAGAGACAGAGACCTTACTGTTCATATCCTCGCTTTAAACACTAATTTGATAGTATTTTATTCATAAATGCTTTAGTTGCCAAAAAGTGAATCCTGATATTCACAGATCATTAGCTTCTGCCATTAAATTGTAAATATTATTGAATCTATGGTGTTAAAAACTTATTTTGAGCCGGGTGTGGTGGGGCACGCTTGTAATCCCAGTACTTTGGGAGGTGGAGACCGGAGGATCCATGTTCACAGCCAGCCTCAGCTCTCTCTCTCTTTCTCTCTGTCTCTCTCTCTGTCTCTCTCTCTCTCTACCTAGTGAGGCCCTCCGCAACTTGGTAAGACCCGGTTTCAAAATAAAGTATAAAAAAATAGGGCCGGGGGTGTAGCGTGGAGGTAGAACGCCCCTGGGTTCAATCCCCGGTACTGCAAAAAAAAAAAATCTTATTTTGAAAAACTGTTGTATATGAGGGTGTGCAATCAACTCCTATCCAGTGATTGTTCCCTCAGAAGTGATGTTAGCCATGGGGACACATACTAACATGTTCTTGTCACTGTTAATTTACAAGTGAAAACAGACTTTTTTCTGAAAGGATAAGTTTGTTAGATAAGTTTGACACTTCGGGCTGGCTTTGCCTCTTAAGTTATATGGCAGGCATTCTCCAAAAATTGAATGAGTTTTGTGTGAAGTGCCAAGACCTTGAAAAAAACATATTTAGGCCATTTTATCAAAATTTTGTACTGGTAAAGGTGCACTTATATTAACAATAACAATATTTATATTTTTGCAACCACTCCTGAGTATGTTGGGTTAAACAGAGTAAAATAGTATCAAGTATAATTTAGAGTCTTTTTATAAGTCTTGATGAATATTTTATGACTTCACAGAAATTTAGAAAATGAATGAAATTTTGAGTGATTTGATATGACATCTATTTGCAAGCCATAGACTTGCAAGACTTGGTTTCCAAGTCTTTGCTTTCAACAAACTTAAAAATATTAATTTAAAAAGACAAAAACATGCATTATCATCTCCTTAAAGGCAAAAAAAGCATTTAATGCCAGGCGTGGTGGCGCACACTTGTAATTCCAGTACTTTGGGAGGTGGAGACCAGAAGATCCGGGTTCGCGGCCAGCCTCAGCTCTCTCTCTCTCTCTCTCTCTCTCTCTCTCTCTCTTTCTCTCTCTCCTTAGTGAGGCCCTCCGCAACTTCGTGAGACCCAGTTTCAAAATAAAGTATAAAAAATAGGGCCGGGGGCACAGCGCAGAGGTAGAACACCCCTGCGTTCAATCCCCGGTACCACAAAAAAAAGCATTTAATAAAAATAATACCCTTCCATGCTTTTAAAAATGCTCAAATAATAGGGGCAAAGCAATATATATTGTGTGATACTATTTGTGTAAAATAAAAGATATAGATTATTTTTAAAATGCTCAGTAAACTAGCACTAGAAAGGAACTTCCTCAACCTGATAAAAGGTATCTGTGAAAAACCCACAGCTTAATATTATACTTAATAGTGAAAGACTGGACACTTTCTCCCTAATATTAGAGAAAACACAATAGCGTCTGCTCTTAAGACTTCTAATTCAACATTGTTCTGGCAGTTTTAGCTAAGGCAATCAGACAAGAAAAATAAAAATCATTCATATTGGAAAGGAAGAAGTAAAACTATATCTTATATGTAGAAAATCCTAAGGAATCTATTTTAAATATTATAAAGCTAATGAATAAATTCATCAAGGTTGCAAGATACAAGATCAACATACAAAAATAACTTGTATACACTAGCAATAAATATTCCAAAATGAAATTAAGAAAGTAACTTCATTTAAAATAGCATCAAAAAGAATAAAATACATAGGAATAAATTTAATAACATTGAAAACTATAAAACATTGTTGAAAGAAATTAAGAAGCCCTAAAAAATGGAAAAATATCCCATGGATTGGTTCATGGATTGGCAGACTTAATATTGTAAAGTTGCAATGCTCCCCAAATTGATGAACAAATTCAACATACACTGATCAAAATCCCACCAGGCCCTCTTATAGAAATTGTCAAGGTGATCCTAAAATTCATATGGGAATCTAAGGAAAACAGAACCAAAGAAATCTTTAAAAAGAACAAAGTTAACCCATACATTTTAATTTCAAAATTTACTACAAAACTTTCAAGATAGTGATTGCTACAAAGCAATAAAGATAGTGCAGTACTAGCATAGGGAAAGACATATAGGTCAATGGAACAGAATTAAGAGTCCAAAAATAAACCTTACATCATGGTTAGTTGATTTTCCACAAGGGTTACCAGACAACTCAATAGGGAAAATCTTTTCAACAAATGGTGCTGGACAACTGAATATTCACATGTAAGACATGAAGTTGGATTCCCAACTGCACACTATATACAAAAATTAATTATTTAAAGACTTGAAAGTAAGGCCCAGTGTGGTGGTGCACATCTGTAATTCCAATACTTGGGAGGCTGAGACAGGAGGATCTCAGGTTCGAGGCCAGCCTCAGCAACTTAGTGAGACCTTTAGCAACCTAGTGAGACCTTCAGCAACTTAACTTTGACCCTGTTTCAAAATAAAAAATAAAATAGGGTTTTGGGTGTAGCTTAGAGGTAGAACACTGCTGGGTTCAACCCCCTTTAACTCTCTCTCTCTCTCTCTCTTTTCTCTCTCTCTTTCTCTCTCTCTCTCTCTCTCTCTCTCTCTCTCACACACACACACACACACACACACACACACACAAAGACTTAATAGTAAATGCTAAAACAATAGAATTCTTAGAAGAAAACATGGGAGTGAATCTTCATAGCCTTGGATTTGGCAATCAGTTCTTCAATATAGCACTAAGATTACAAATAACAAAGGAAAAAATAGATAAATTGAAATTCTTTAAAATTAAAAACTTCTCTAAAGGATATCATCATAAGGTAAAAAGACAATTCACAAAACAAGAGAAAGTATTTTCAAATCATATATCAGTTTTAAAATATATACTCAGAATATATAAGGAACTCTTATAGTTCAATAATAAAAAGAGACATAGCCCAGTCACACACACCTGTAATCCCAGTACTTGGGAGGCTGAGAGAGGAAGATGGCAGGTTTAAGGCCAGCCTCAGCAACTTAGCGAGATCCTCAGCAACTTAGGGAGACCCTGTTTCAAAGTAAAAAATAAAAAGAGTTTGGGGGTGCAGCTTGGAGGTAGAATGCCCCTGGTTTCAATCCCCAGTTTTTTTTTTTTAAAGTATTAGCTGGGCATGGTGGCGCACGCTGTAATCCCAGTACTTGAGAGGCTGAGACAGGAGGATCACAGGTTTGTGGCCAGCCTCAGCTACTTAGTGAGACCCTGTTTCAAAAAAAAAAAAAAGAAAGAAAGAAAGAATAAAAAAACAGGGCTGGGGGTATAGCTCAGAGGTAGAATGCCCCTGGGTTCAATCCCCAGTACTGCAAAAAAAATAAAATAAAATAAAATAAAAATAAGTATTATACTTACTAAAGAAACTAGACATTAAAGATTCCATATTTTATGATCCCTTTAATATGAAATGGCCACAAATGGATCACCTAAAGACATAAAGCAGATCCCTAATTGTCACAGGTGTGAGTAAATGATGATTGACTGCAAACAGGCAAGAGGGAACACTTGCCTAACGCTGGATTGAGCTGATGGTTGCACAACTCAATAAACATACTAAAAATCATTACACCACACACTTATGGTGAACATCATGACATGTATGCAAATAGATTTCAATAAAGCTGTTTTTAAATTGCCAGAAAAAAGAGACAGTTATCTAGGCTTAAAATAACATTTTCCTCCATTATTTAGTAAAATGGTTATTGTTTTTCTGTCATTTCCTAGACACTTTTTGTGAGTCCAATGCTGGATATTTATACTTTTACTGTTAGTAGCTCACATTTTCACTCAACACTATGAAGCAGGCATAGTGATACCTCTTTCTCAGAGGAAGGTTCCAGGTGTAAAGCAAAGTAACCAAGCCAGGATCAGAGGGATGGTAAGTAGCAGAGCGGGAATTCAAACCCATTTCTGCCTGACTCCAAAGCCGTTGGCCACACTGCTGCTCTGATAAGGAATGAAGAGGATCAGAGAATGTTTTCCTAGTGAAAGAAAGAGTAGCTGCCCAGCAACAAAGGTCTCAGTTCCAAAAGATATCACATGCTTCCTGTAAAGCTAGTCCTAGACTATTTCAAGACCTTTGTTGCTGACATAAAATGGAGCCAGGACAAGTGCCTTGAAGACAGATCACCCAAGGTCTACCCAGCCTCTCTAGTCATGACTTCTGGTTGGTTCAGTTGGTCACAGAGCAGATGAAATGGGCGTCCCACATAGTGAACACACACACACACCTCCCACAATGGTCTTGTAAATACAATTCTAGATCCCCACCCACAGACGTCCAATAGGCCTCAGGCAGGGCCTCAGAATCTACATTCCGAACAAACAGGGAAAAATTGTTAAAATTACAGGCTTGGAAAATAACCGGCCATGTCAAGTTAGCATCTCTGAGCCTCGATTTCCGCATCTGGAAAAGGGCATCGATAATAGCTACCTTTTAAAATCGTTATGAATCTTAATTATCAGATATTTTTAAGAAGCACTCAGTAACCAGGAGCTTTTCTTCTCGCGTGTGTGATTCCTGGACAGTGTGAGAGGGTGGAGTCTTGCCAGCAGGCCAGACTGACCGTTTTTTCTCAGAATCAGGTCAGCAGCAAATAGTTGGATGAAATCAACCTGACAGAGAAAGCAGAACAACCAGGCCCCGGGGCACTGCTGACTTGTGACCCTAGTGAGAGACTTTAATATTTGGAGCTGAACCGATTCAGTCATAAATGGACTCCTTTCCTGGCCTTCAGAAATGATGCTGAGAAAAATAGGTAAGAAACCAAGAGGAGAAACCCTGGGGCAAAGATGCCACCTACTGGCAGCACAAGGTCCCTGCAGGAGCCATTCCCTTCGCGGAGCTGCCTCAGCCTAGAGTAACCCTTGGAGAACCATCCTGTTGCCTTTTTACATACAAAATGCTGTTGCCAAGGTAATAACAGAGGTGTGGACAAAGGTTGACATGCAAACTTTTTCACCAAGTAATATTTATAAAAGCAAAACACTGGAAAGACTTCGTGTTCAATAGTGGGGAACGGATTAAATAAATTTTGGCACCTTCATACAATGGACTATCAAAGCAGCCATTAAATCGGTTTTCAAATCATTGTGTGTGTGTGTGTGTGTGTGTGTGTGTGTGTGTGTGTGTGTGTGTTTGTTACTGGGATTGAACACAGGGACATTCTACCTCTGAACTACACCCCCAGCCCTTTTTTATTTTTTATTTTGAAACAGGGTATCACTAAGTTGCGGAGGGCCTCACTAAACTGCTGAGGCTGGCTTAGAACCTGCAATCGTCCTGTCTCAGCCTCCCAAGTACTGGGATTACAGGCATGTGCCACCACGCCCAGTGCCAAATCATTTTAATAACCTGAAAAAAGGTACTCAAAATAAGTACAGACCGCAGCTTGTATGACAAAACATGAACAAGATAATGATTACATAAAACTGATGTATGTACATGCTCATAGAAAGAAATAAAAATGAAATGTAGAAAATGTTGACAGTAGCCAGGTATGGTGGTGCACGCTTGTAATCCCAGTACTTGGGAGGCTGAGAACAGAGGATCTGGGTTCACGGCCAGCCTCAGTTACTTAGTGAGGCCCTCTGCAACTTAGTGAGACCCTGGTTCAAAATAAAGAATAAAAATAGGTCTGGGGGCGTAGTTCAGAGGTAGAATGCCCCTGGGGTCAATCTCCAGTATCACAACAAAAAGAAAATGTTGACAGTGGTCATCTCTAAGATTAATGTTTTCTTCTTTATATATTTCTATAATTTTCAACTTTTTCTGCATTAAGCATGTATCAACAAAGAAATGCATTTACAGAATAGAAAGCAAAGGAATAAATATTAAATTTGCAAAAAGAAAAAATTTCAATGACATTTTAAAAGAGAACAGGAGTCACAGGCAGTGGGGCATGCCTGTAATCCCAGTAATTAGGAGCCTGAAACAGGAGGGTTGTGGGTTTGAGGCCAACCTGGGTAACTTAGTAAGACCCTGTTTCTAAATAAATAAAATAGGGCTGAGGAAGGCATGTAGCTCAGAAGTAGAATGTCCCTGGGTTCAATCTCCAGTATTACACACAGAAAAAAAAAAACAGGAGCCCCAAACCAGTGATAGAATAGCAGTGAGGATGAGAAATGGATAGTTAAGACTCAGAGCTTAGGAACCAGGATCAGAGAGGCTGCTGAGAAGCAGAGTCTGGTCCTTGACGCAGAATCTGGCACTAGCAGCATCAGATCAGATCCCACATTGCAGGACAGAGGGAACAAAAACAACAACCAAGAACAAAGAACAAGGTTATGGCATTTCTAAGAAGCAAAAAAATTTTTTCTTCCCCCAGCCTAACCATCAGACACTTACAGCTGCCTCCCCTTTCGTGTTATCTCCAGATAATTGCCTTACACAAATGGCTGAGTGACAGGCCTGCCCCACTGGGTATATGGGTACAACTCTGTCTCTTCAATGACTGTCTGACTGATGAAGACCCTGGTTTTATCACACACCAGCTCTGTGGCCAAAGAGAAATTATTTGACTTCTCTGAGCTTCACTCAATGGTTGGTAAAAATGACAACAGCCACCTGCATGATGTCCCTCAGCTGCCAGTGTCACATGAGGTAATAATGTGCTTGGAGAGAAACTCCATGCAAAATCACAGTAGCCAACATCCTTCATGAGTGATTAGGTGATGGACACCTCATAACATGTTTTTTAAGATGGTATTTCATTTACTCATCATAAAAAGCTTATGATGAGTATAATCTCCATTTTACACATAAGAAAACTGAATTACAACCTGTGTCAAACTGAACATTTGCTGGGCACAGTGGTGCATGCCTGTGATCCCAATACCTGGGAGGCTGAGACAGGAGGATCGCAGGTTTGAGGCCAGCCTGGGCAACTTAGCAAGACCCTGTCTCAAAATAAAAAAATAAATAAAAAAGGGCTGGGTGTGTAGCTCAGTGATAGAACACCCTTGGGTTCAATCCCAGTACTGCACACACATACAAATTAAACATGTTTTGCACTGAATTCAGTTCTATCTCCAAATGTAAAGCTCTTAAACAATATCCTATACTACTGTATATCGTCTTGGAGCTCAATGAGACCCTATAGATCACTAGGTTGAATCCATGAAGTTTGGATAGATAAGGACATCAAGGCCCCCAGAGGGACATGATTTACCCACACAACTAAAAAGAAAGACCACAACTTCACTTCACAGAATGCAAAGATCCACTGCACAGTCTTCCAGACAATGTGGTTCCCAGTTCCCAGCGAGTGGGCTGAGGTTTCTGTTCCCATTTAGCACCACTTCCCTATTGCTGGTACCCGGAAACTTTGAATTCACCCTGTTATTCGATGGCCAAATTACATATTCCTAACTGGTCTGGCTGAACCTTTGAATTTCTGGGGAAAGTGAACTCCCACACAATCAGTGTTCACCACCATTAAAGCCAGTGGGAGGGAGAGGAGGGGTGGGGGGCAGAGGCACCACAGGTAGGAGAGGTCCAAGATCACCAGATAAGCTGAGCCCTAGATACAGGATGCCCCCAAAATTGATCACCTCAATTAGGACTCTAGAGGAAGAAAGGGGCTGCTCCCCACCATTCAGTCACCATAGCCATAGGGTGAAGGTACTGTCAGAAACACCAAGTTGGAGAAACCAAAGAGGCCGAGTTACCAGAACTTAAATCAAAGGGTCTGAGACCAGAAGCAGAAAACGAAGCTGGGTTTGAGCATCCCTGTAAGTCGCGACACTGAAGCAGTCAGGTGATTTGCTCTTCATCAAGACCTAAACGCCCCCTCACTGGTGCTATGCCTTGGCTCATAGGCAGATATAAGTGACTGTAGAATATGCAAAGACCATGAAGAATTTAAAAGTCAGTTTACATGCCAAGGATATCTGAATGCAGAATTCACCAAAAAATGTTCCCCATTTGGCTCACTCCAGCTCCAATTCTATAACTAATGCATTTCTCCCGGAAATTCTTCACTCTGCCTTCTACTCTATATGTTTGAATGAAGGAGAAAGAAACATAATCAAGTATCCATTTCCCTTTGCATCATGAAATATGATGCCGCCTCCCAATAACCAAGGCTAGGAAGAGAAAACAATCTAGAAGTCATACCTATTCTTGGAATCTAGCTTGTAGGATAACTGGTTTTTCTTTTAACGAGATTGCCTTGTTATCAATGATGGTGTAACAGATCTCAGAGGATTACTGAATTGACAATTATGGCCCACAGTGTCTGCTCCAGTCACAACTTGGAATCTCTCTGGTCTTCCACCATAAGTGACCGCAACTTAAATTCCTGAACTTCGTGGACTCTGTGGACTGCCCACCTTTCATTTGGATCTCTTGTAAGACTGTCCCTGACTTCATGGTCATTCATTTAGCAAATCCAACATATGCCAGTCAGTGTTTAGACGAATCAAAGAGCCCTACCTTTGTGGGTCTTACATTTTGAAAGGGGTAGGCAGACAATAAAAAAACAAAAACAAATTGCACAAGTGTTAGAGGATGATGAAAGAAAGCACCGAACACAGAGAGATCAAGATTGAAATGTTAAATAGAAGATTCAAGGAAGATTTCATTGCAAAATTACATTTTAGCGAGGATTGGAAGAAGATAAAGACATTGCTTATGAAGACATCTTGGGAGGGAATTGCTCTAGGCAGAAGAAACAGCCTGTGCAAGTCCTATGATAGGATCAAGCCAGAGGGGGTTTAAGAAACTGCAAGTAGTCCGGTGGAGCTGGACGGAGAGACTAGAGGTAGAAACGTAACCTCCACCCTAGAGCTTCCCTGTTGACAGATGTAAGAGGGAGATCACAGCAAAACTGTCTGGTTAAGGCTTTAGAGCTGCAGATGCAAATTTCCTTTTACTTTCTTTGCCAAAGGAGCCAACCTAAACCAAAGGCCTTGCTGGCACACAGAAGCCACAAGAGGAGCACACGAGCCGTTCCGAGGGCCTGAGGGCAGATTTCTTGCTCAAAGCCTGAAGGAGCCTCAACTCTCCCTCCTTCCTCTGCCAGCTTTTTCTGGCCTCTTACTCCCCACCATGCCTGCATCCCACCCCAAAACTTTACCAGTACTGAAAAATACTCAGTATTAGCAGTGCTGAAAAAATTCTTCTTTCTACTTTATTTCATATCCATATTTCTCATCTCTCTTCCATGGGATTTCTTCAAAATGTTCTTCTTTGGAGAGAGATGAAAAGAGGCAAGAAGCAGACCTAGGGAATCCCCCGGACCTATTGTACCTTGTTGCTGTTCTGTTTCAAAGTCCAACACTTCTCTGAGGCAGCATTCGCAGAACCTTCCAGAAACTGAAGGCCCTATCCACAGCCTTGAGCTCAGAGCTTCCCTTTTGCAGGCCCTGGGGCAGGAGGCTTGGCATAGCCAGCTGAAAACCCAGCATCCGGCCCCCTGAACATGTGCCTGAATCAATGGCCGCCTCTGCTCCTGAGTGCTAATTCCAGCCCTGTGGGGAGATTTGGTCCTTTGTAGCTGTCTGATCCTTAAGGAGTTGTCTGTGTAGCCCCAAGCCTGAATTTTTGTTTCTTTTTGTTGTTATTGTTGTTGTTTTTTGTTAGGTTTTTTTTTTTTTTGGTACTAGGGATTGAACCCAGGGGTGTTCTACCTCTGAGCTACACCCCTAGCCCAATTTTATTTTTATTTTTGAAACAGGGTCTCGCTAGGTTGATGAGAGTCTCACTACTTGCTGAGGCTGTCCTCGAGCCTGAAATCCTCCCATCTCAGCCTCCCAAGTACTGGAATTACAGGCATATGCCACCACACCTGGCTTCTTCTTTTTTTCAAATAATCATATCCTCCATAACTTTGGGGTGCCCATCTAAAACCCCAAAGTAAGTCACTTGCTTTGAAATGAAGATAAAGGATTAGCATGATGAAGTTGAAAGGCATTGGGATGGAAATCCCAAAACCTGACATCTATCCCAAATCTTCATGTTATATAAACTGAAGTTATTTAAGCTCCATTTGTCTCTGTTTACCCCATCGCCTCTGAATGGGACAGGAAAGGCCTCAAATGAGGATGGGGCCCTGAGGGCTGGAGCTGGGTAGGTAGATGCCCAAGGCAGCCAGTAGCCACCCCACAGCAGAGAAGCCATGTTCTTACAGAACACCAAAGCCCAGACTAAGGACGCCAAATTTCTCACCAAGATCAAGAGGCCAAAGCCAGGATGAAACATTATTGTGTTTTACGTAGAGTGGCTAGAGAAGTAGCTCTGATAAAGGGACATTTGAGCAAAGTCCTGAAACCAAAGGATTGAAAGCTGGATCAATACCTGAATATGTGTTTAACCACCAAATATTTATTAAACATCTGCAACTCCCTGGGACTACAAGGATGATCTTGCCCTCATGAGACCTAAAATTTGATAATGGAGGCTCCACCCCCCCAAAAAAAGAGAAGTTGTAATAAGTATAAAGAAGGAAATGAGCAGTGTTGAGGAGCAATACACAGGGAAGGAGGTGTTTTAGAAAGGAGATGTGAGGGAAGGCCTCTGTGAGACCAGGAGAGAGACTGCATTGGGAATAAAAAGAATGTCCAAAAGCTTCCAAGAGTGTAGTGAGTTCAAGGTACAAAAGAAGGGCCAGTTGTTCTACAGCCAGGAGAGGGAGAGGGAGAGTGGTAGAGTATTGAGCTTTTGAGTGGGTCTTGTAGGCCATATATATATATTTTTTTTTTTCTGATGATACTGGGGATTGAACCTAAGGGTGTTCTACCTCCAATCTATACCCTCAGGCCTATTTTATTATTATTGATTTTGGTTTTTTTGAAACAGGGTCTTGCTAAGCTACCAAGCCTGGCCTCGAAGCTGTGATCTTCCTGACTCAGCCTCCCAAGTGCTGGGATTACAGGCATGCACCACCACATGACAGACTCCATATTAATTCTTTGTGCAGTGAAATGCTACCAGGTTTCAGGCAGCACAGTGATGAGACTAGTGTGTTTAATAAGTTTCTCTGACATGGCATGGAATCTAGACAGGAGAGCAGAATGCCTCCAGGGTGTCCAACTGGGAGGAGGCTGCATAGCTCCAGGTGAGGAATGAGGGAGCCGGGAACAAGATCAAAGGCAGACTAAAAGCAAGCCACAGCTGGGCGTGGTGGTACGCGCTTGTCAATCCCAGTACTTGAGAGGCTGAGACAGGGGAATCGCAGATCCGAAGCCAGCCTCAGCAATTTAGAGAGGCTCTCAGCAACTTAGCAAGACCCTGTTTACAAATAAAAAATAGGTCTGGGGGTATAACTTGGATGTAGAATGCCCCTGGGTTCAATCCCCAGCACCAACAAAAATTTAAAAAAATATAAAAGCAAACAGCATCAAGATGATTACCACAAATGAGACCAGAGTCTCATCTGTATTCAGTACGTGACTTACAAATGGATCATCCCCGCCGAAGGTCCAGGAGTAGGAAGGACAAGTTTGCTCTTCTCTGAAATTCATTCAACAAGTGTTTAATATGTGTCTGCTATGTGCTAAGTCCTGGGCTGGTCATTGAGGCTATAGCGGTAAATGAAACAAAGTCCTTGTTCTTTTGCACTCACATTCGAGGGAGAAGAGAGAGATAACACACAAATAAACAAGCAGATAAGTTGTAAGGCTCTTTTAAAAGAGAGAGAGAAGCCAGGCATGGTGGCGCATGCCTGTAATCCTAGTACTTGGGAGGCTGAGACAGGAGAATCACAGGTTCAAGGACAGCCTCCGCAAGAAGTGAGACTCTTATCAACTTAGCGAGACTCTGTTTCAAAATAAAACTAAAAAATAGAGCTAGGGTGTAGCTTGGAGGTAGAATGCCCCTGAGTTCAATCCCCAGCACCACAAAAAGAGAGGAGGGAGGAGGGGGAAAGGAAGGGGGAGGGGGAGAGGGAGGGGTAGAGGGCGAAGAGGAGAGGAGAGGGGAATGAACTGTATTCCCTAGAAATGAGAGCCTGAGGCAAAAACTCAAGGCTAAAGCTGTATGGGAGAGAGTACAACTTTGGGGAAGTAAAAGGGAAGGATTGCTGGAGGTGAGGCGAGGCTGGGAAGGAAGAAAAGCAAATCTGATCTATGTTCTAAGCTGTGTTCTGCAGAGCCTGGGGCTTCATGGAGGTGCCGAGGAGTCCCCATGGGAGTGGTGGGGATTTGGATAAGGTTTGACCAACAAGGTTGCCTCTCCCTGTTCTACATGTGTATGTGTGTGTGGGGTGGGTGCTGGGGATGGAACCCAGGGGCAGTCTACCTCCAAGCTACATCCCCAGCCCTATTTTGTTATTTTATTTTGAAACAGGGTCTCACTAAGTTGCAGAGGGCCTGGTTTCTCTTCAGATGGTATAAATTCTTATTCTACTTTATCTGTGGGGTTTCCATGTGAGATTTCTTGGGGGGGGGGATGAGTTTTATTGCTTAAAGCACAAACCCTTGAAAACTATTGGAGTGCATCCTACCACTGGGAAAGAGGCAAAAATGTAGAGACCAACCCTATCTGCAGCACCGCCCCCAGGGAAAACCTAATGCCTAGGGTGAAAAACGTAGAGTAAATTATTTCTAAGCCTGTTTCAGCTCCAAAACACTTGGATTCTACTCTCTTGGTCCCAATCCCTGAACAACCATCTTAGTTCCAACTCTACCCATGAGGTGGTCTAATAACCTTCATGGAAACCTTTGACCTGGCTAGCCCTCCTACATTGGCCTGATAACATTTCTGGGCCTGTAAGGAGTGATGTAAGGAGCATATATGTTGTGGTATAAGAAGCAAAGTGCTGCCTTGAACTCTGATCTTGAAAAGAACTGCTGGACTGAAACATGCACAGTGAGTCAGCAAACTCTTCCCTCCTTCCCTGACCCTGGTCTTCATCGGCTTCACGGTCTAGCAGGCCTGAGGCAGTATCTGGACAAGTTCCAGCCTCCTATAGCAGAGAACTTTACCTTTCCTGGTCAATTCCTCGGGATGCTAAATATTTCTTTTTTTTTTTCATACTGAAATACATCTGCCTTCTCTCAAGATGACATGTTAACAAGTCTAACCTTGGGCAAAACTTTCTAAGCTCTCTCAACTTGCATATAGGTCTGGGAAAGAAATATAACGATCTTGGAGAAACTCTAAGCTTAGTGGAAGCAACTCTGCTTTCCTTTGACAAACTCTCATTTTGCTGCAGGAAATGAAGAATGAGCAGCTGAATTTAGGACTCTCTGATCCCGATTTTTAAAGCCTAGGCAGAGCACTTTGTAACTCCTGTGGTCTTCTTCCAAGACTAAGACCCTGTATTTTACAAGCGTCGATGAAGGAGCACGTATGTCTCCATTCAGAGGTCATTATATCACCACATGGTTTGTAAGATAAGAGAAAGGCAGTGTGGCACCGTGTGGTTTCAGTCAGCATCCTCACCGCTGCCATCTAAACACCTGATGCACAACACTAAGGGGTTTACTTGCTTATGGGTCTAGAGATTCCAGTCCATATACATAGTCCATTTACACTGGCTGCCAAGCAAGGCCATAGGTCCTCAGAACATGATGTGGGAAGCAGAGAGAGCAAGGGGAGGGAATGAGGGACATATACATCCCCACAGCCACACCCCCAGGGACCCGCCTCCAGCGATGCCCTGCCTTCAGAGGACATATCCCAAGGACCCATCTCCGAGCATGGCTGCTTCTAGAACATGAGGTTTCAAACTATAACACACGCCTTAGGACCTGCATAAGTTGCCTAACTCACTCACCTACTGTAGTGGACATTTGGTGTCCTTGTTTGTACAGCATCCTTTCTCTAGACCTTCCTGCCCCATCTTTATCCCTGTGGTTAGGTGGGTCTGACTCCCCTCCAATTCCCTCTTCCACCCCCCTCCCACTACAGGGATGGACGTGAGCCATAAGCCAAAGCCAATTAGTGCATTCCACCTCCCATCCCAGAGAACGGGTCACCAAAGGTCCTAGAACTCACTTGGGCCAATGGCAATCAGGCCTAGGACTTTGTGGAATGGTTGCACAAGGGATTACTACTCTCCTTTCACTAAAACTGAAGTTATAGGGAACCTGGAGCTAGGAGTGTCCACCTTGCCCTCAGGAGGAAGTGCTTACCCAAGTTTACAGCCAACTCATAGGAGGGGAAAGCAGAAGGATGGGAAGAGATGGACTTATGGATCCAGCTGTGTCTGAAGCCACAGACATAAAATAAATTTCCTTTTTTGCTCAGGTAAGTTTTTTTGTCACTTGCAATCAAAAGAAACAAATGATTCATCCTCTCTGGATCTTGATATCTGAACCTCTAAAATGAGGATGGTGAAAACTAGACAGTGTTCCTCAGTGGGGGCGTCTCCGGCATTAGGGTGGAACAAGTTTTCATTGCGCAAACTGTCCTGAGCATTTGCTTTTGACCTTTTCCACTAAATTCAAGAAGCACCCCTCAGTCTTTATGACAGTCAAGTATCCACCACACAGGCACAGGTGCGTGTGAGCGCGCACATGCGCACGCGTGCACACACACATGCACACACATTCCCAAATGTCCCCTAAGAGAATGGTACTATGCCCAGCTAAAAACCAATAAACTAGAAAATCTCTAAGACCCCCTTATAACCAAGCTGAATTAGCCATGTTGTATATCAGAAATTAAATTTCCCAGAGTCTACTCATAGCATCAACTGAGAATAATTTAATTTCTGTGTTCATTTCTTGGAAATATGAGGATATTAGTATACAGCAATATAGGCAAATCTGTCAAAGGATTATCACAATTAATTACCTGATGTGAAATAATTCTAGCATAACCTAAAGTGGGTCCTTAACATTCCCAAGGGAAATATCCTACATGCTTTTGAACACTATGATTGCATATAATTTACCCCATTAAAAAGATAGAAAAAGATAACCAAAATTTTAAAGCAATCTTTTCATACCTTTAATTCTTCTATTGGTAAAAGATTAAAATCACTTACTCAGCTACTCTCTGCAGACATCTTTTTCTTTTTTTTTCTTTTTTTTTTTGCAGTACTGAGGGTTGAACCCAGGGGCATTCTACCTCTGAGCTATAACCCCAGACCAATTGTTTTTTTATTCTTTATTTTGAAACAGGGTCTCACTAAGTTGCAGAAGGCCTCACTAAGTAGCTGAGGCTGGCCACGAACCTGCGATCCTCCTATCTCAGCCTCCCAAGTACTGGGATTACAAGCATGCGCCACCATGCTGGCTTGCAGACAATCATTTTTTAGACCTCTTTAATTACATCTCCAGCAAGAGCAGTTGGCTTGGAGAAGTGTGGGGGGTTCATTTTTACAAGGAGAGGCCCCAGTGTTCCTGGAAGATTGACTAGAGAACAACAGTGAAATTCATGGCCAGGAATTCATGGCTCATTCACTTCTCCACGCTGATCTCTCAGGGCGCATAATTTACTACATGTCATTCTTTGTTAGCCAAAACCACAAATATTAAATCCATGAATGCCAAGGACCTTCTGTACCACATAGTGCCAAGTAAGTGTAAGAGAATAAAATTTCCAGTGCTATTTACAATTCATCGGTTTTTAACTTTATTTTTATGTTACCTTTGCAATCTTCATGAATTGGGGTATTTTTTGCTTTAATCCATGTCATTGTTTCTCCTTGGCAATTGTGTGCTCTTGATATTAATTCTCAAACAAATGGTCTAAACTCTCCACTCGCAAATTTGGGTATGTCGGGAGAGCGGGCTACGTTCCATGTGTTGCCTTTGAAATACGAGCACAATAAGATGACTTCACATCGCGTGAGCATGCCAACCAAATTCAAGCTGAGGGATACAGCCACGACACAGACCATCTTTTCATCCCGGCTCTCTTCAAAACCGTCACAAATTATTGCTGCTAGATGCATTGCCAGGAATCTGCGGACAATTTTCATGTTGAGGAAGATTTGCGGGGTATGCTATACCAGCCTCCTGGCGCAACTAGTCAGCAACCTCTGCTCTCCACCTCAGCCCTTCCGTGAGACACGGCAGTGTCTTTGCACGGTGGCATCTGCCCCTGGCAACAAAGCAGTCATTTTGCAATTGGAAAGTTGAAAAAGATGCACCGTAGACATCAGAGAAGTGAAACAGAAGGGTGAAGTACAATGAGGAAGTAAAACCACTTCAAAACAATTTTTAGAATTTCAGTCTGCATAGAAAGTGGCCCTGAAACTGAGAGGGAAACCTCAATCTTTCCTACATTTATCTTTGAAGCCAGAAGCTGACAAGAAGGCTGACCATGAAAGCACAGCCCCGTGGCTTTGCGAACAGCAAGCTGAAGTAATTCCCTCCGATTTCCTACATCAGCTTTGATTTAAATTATAGTCTAAATTGTTTCCTTCAACTTCTCTTTAATTCCTTTATCTCCACACCTTCATTCTTCAGATTATGGCCTTGCAAGAAACTGAGGCGTAATGTGTAGCAGCATAGACCGTGACCAAGCCTCATGTGGAGTCGTCTGTACACGATAGAAATGGAAGCTTCTAGAGCTTTGTCCGTCCCTCCTTTATGCAGAGTAATCAGCTCCAGCTGGGCCAAGTTGGTGGAGCAAATGTTCAGTGTTCACATGATTTTGCTGCAGCACCATCGTGAATGTATTTCTTTGATGGAAGAAAGAAGCTTCGTGAAATAAACTGTTTAAGGATTTGGAGTTGGAGCTGGAAGCATGGGCTGCTTTGTTCTTATGACAACTGCTTCACTATCTAAAACATTTCTGCATTTTGAAGGGTCTGTCTTTTCTCTCCCAGCCACAGCCCTCAAGCTACAATAACAGGCTCATGATTTTTTTAGATGCCAAGGTTATGAATGCTCTTTTATGAATACTTTCTTTTGAACTCACTTCTCCTGGAAAAGAAAAATAGCCCTATGGGTTGACAGTAATAGGCAAAGCATACAAATTGTTCTCTGAAGGGCAGTAAAATGCTCCAAAATGCACATAGAAAAATACCAAATGCAACATAATGCTTATGGAGCGCCGCCTTCATGGCTATAATTTTCAAAAAGTAGTATTTCTGACTGGCATGGATTACACAGAACATATTTCAGAGATTAATATCAAAGTTAATACCTTAAAATGTCTCCCTTTATGACATCATCATTGTTTTCTCATATTAAGTGCAGACTCTTGCTGAAGAAAACTTCAGGATGTGCCATTTCACAGCAAGGAAGCCTTCATTGGATTAAGCTGCTTATGTTTTTACTTTTCCCTTCATCCCATTTCAACATATCTTCCAACCTCCTCTAAAAATAATTCAACAAATGCCAACTCAACAGATTAAAGTAGATCTCCTATTAATTTCATTCTGCCTCAAAAGGAGCTTATCATTTCAGCTTATAATTATACATGCAGTACTGTCAACTAATGTTTAGGTTCCTTATTAAAACGTATCTTCATGCTGTTTATCACCAGTTAAACCATTTATCAGTTAAACCATAATAGCATCAGTTAAATCATTTCTTTTCTGGTGTTAAAAAGAATGTATTTTCCCTGAACTCCTTTCAAATGTTTTCTCTCATCCAAAAAATTAATCTCAAAAACTCAGTTCTCGTTAATCCTGCTTTGGGGCTTAGATTCTTTAGCCCTGGAACCACTAGTGTTGCTTTCTGTTATACCCATGCTAATGCAAAAACAGCCCTTGCTATGGCAGAGAAATAATTCTGCACAGAGATGATGTGCCTTTGATGCCAGACATTGTCAGTTAATCATGGCAACAAGGATTTAAGAATGTTTCCCCCAGATGAAATGACCTATAAAGATTTTAAGGCACACTGTCACTTTGCATTTAGCATTAAATTATTCTCAAAGTTCTTTTCATGTATAGAGACGATGCTTTCTAGTGGTTCATAGCATGAGCCTTAGTGCCAGATTGCTTGGATTTAGATCCTACTGTTCCCACTTACTCGCTACATGACCATGAGGAATACACATAAGCTCTTTGAGCATGGTAGATGAGGTTAATAATCCTGCCTACCTCACAGTACTGGAGTGAAGATTAAGCTGCTAAAAACAGAGAAAGCACTTCTGGCACTGCCTGACATAGAGTTAGCACTCAGCAAGCATTAGCTTTTTTATCTGCTTGGATTTTGGTTTTTGTTTTGATGGTACTAGGGATTGAACCCACAGGCATTCTACCTCTGAGATACACTCCCAGCCCTATTTATTTATTTATTTATTTATTTATTTATTATTTACTTTATTTATTTATTTATTTATTTATTTATTATTTTGAAACCAGAAGTCACTAGGTTGTTGAGAGTCTCACTAAATTGCTGAGGCTAGTCTTGAAGCTGCAATCCTCCTGTCTCAGCCTCCCAAGTACTGGGATTACAGGCATGCACTACCATGCCCAGCTACATTAGCTCTTAATATTATTAACTCCAAAAGGCACAATATCCCTTTAGATAACTTTAGAAACAACTTTGTAAAATAAAAAGAAATCCTGGAAAAAGCTAATTGTGTAAAATATACCAACATGAAATTACTGATGATGTTATGTATCTGCCTCTCTATGTATATGTGCTGCGTGTTACATATGTATGTTCTCTATGTATATATGTTTTATATATATATATGTTTTATGTGTTTATATATACATATATAAACATGATATATAATTCTAGCTATATTCTCCTATATAATTATACACAGTCAGAAAGTGAGAATCATACTTATTCTTTTTTTTTTTTTTTTTGCGGTACTGGGGATTGAACCCAGGGTCGTTCTACCTCCGCGCTACACCCCCCGGCCCTATTTTTTATACTTTATTTTGAAACCGGGTCTCACGAAGTTGGGGAGGGCCTCACTAAGTAACTGAGGGTGGCAGCGAACCCAGATCCTCCGGTCTCCGCCTCCCAAGTACTGGGATTACAATCGTGCGCCACCACGCCCGGCTATTCTTTTCTTACCTGGAAAGTACTTTTTAGCAAGTGAACTACTTTCCCAATGGCTTCCACTGTTATTGAACTTAAAGCTGACGCTGCTTCCCCACTTGGCTGGTCTGTATCACTCTCTACCTGGCCTCCGCAGAATAATCCAGTGAGGCTGGGCGTGGTGGTGCACACTTGTAATTCCAGTATGTGGGAGGCTGAGACAGGAGGATCCGGGTTCGCAGCCAGCCTCAGCTACTTAGTGAGACCCTGTTTCAAAAAATAAAGAATAAAAGATAGGGCTGGGGGTGTAGCTCAGAGGTAGAATGCCACTGGGTTCAATCCCCAGTACCGCAAAAAAAAAAAAGAATAATTCGGTGAATATTTACTCAACATTTGCTCTGAACAGGGAATACACAGAGAACAATGGCACCAACTAACTTCATCTATGTGGCAGGATCAGTTTCCTGATTGTTCAGTTGATCACGTTTGCATCTCTAGATCATTGTTTCCTATTGCTAAAGACAATCCATGATGCCTATGTGTATCCAGAAAAAATATGCTATAAGTAATAAACCAAATTTGAATACCACATGGTTTACTTACACAAAAATATCATAACTAGTGTGCTACTATTATGTTACCTTAATATCGATTCTAGAGGTCACACTTAGTGGTTCATTTCTATCTAAAGCTCAACCCAAGACCAAAACAAAGAATATATGTCTGGTAATTACATGGTTTAACAAAAAAAAAGAAGTCAAAAAATTATAGATAATTTGATTTTAACTATGTAAGAAAAATCTGCATTGAAAACAAAATGAGAAAAATTAAAAAGCAATGGTGGTTCTGTTAATACGAGAGGGTTACACTTTTCTTTTTTATTCATTTTCCAATGTTTTTGTTATTGACTATGTTATTTTTGCAATAAAATGTTAAAGTTATAAAACTCCTTAAAATTGAACTATGTGTTATGTGCTCTTTCATTTATGTATATGACAAAGAAATTCACAATATGGCATTTCATTTTTATTTTAATTTTCATTAAATTAACCCTACAAAGATTTCTCAAAGAAATTTGAGAGCTTTCAAAGTACATTTCTGTTTTATATTATATGACAGATTCCCAAGTATGAAAAAATCATAAAACTAAGGCTACATATTGCACACCACCATCATATTTAAGTACTGTTTTAAAGTCTATGATATTGAATAAGTGACTCTGATTTCATTACGTAGTTTTTATCTAAAGAAGTTTTCAAAAGATATTTATTTTCTGTTTTTTTACATGTTCCTTTTTATCTCTAGATGAAAATTAATGAGCAATTGAGGACATAATATAATTCTCTGATTTATTGATCATATATTCAAAAACACCTACAGAATGCATCTATAGGATAGAATATTACACACAGCATTTATTTGGAATGAAATTATTTTAAATGGTGCCTTGATTTTTTAATTTGGTATAGAAGCCACTACCATGAACTAAATCAGATTATTACAAATGAAGATATTCCAACACAAAAACTTGTATGATTTTGTTTAGATTGTCAATGGTTGATTCATCCAAATTTTCTTCACTGTCATCCATGGTGTGCCAGACTTCAGGGAAAGGAGATGGTATCAGATGCAGAACTGGAACACCTAGTAAGAAAGAATCGACTTGTCACTCAGCGCATGTTTCCAAGGAGTAAACTGGAAAGTGGCATTCCGCAAGCAGAGGGAGCTCTGTACCATATAAAGACACCTGATAATTCATCATTCCCTGTGCACTTCTTTAGACCTTACCCTTGTACTCTAAAAGCATTTACTCATTAAATATTAATTAATTCAAGAAATAAGTAAAAACCACCTACCAGATCTGGTTCTAGGAGTTAAAGTTTCATTGGTGAAAAGACAAAGCTATGCCCACATGGAGCTTAAACTCCAGTGGATAAAAAAGCAAGTAAATGCATATAAAACATAATTTTAGGAAGAGATAAAACTTATTAAGAATAATCAAAGAAGGTAAGGGAATAAAGGATGAGGTGCAGGCACCAGGACTGAGAGAGGGGGTAAAGTCAGGGGAGGCCTCCTTGAGAAGCTAACATTTCAACAGAGACACACACCAAAGGGACAGCAAGCCGTGCGAGGTCTGGGGCTGAGCACTGCAGGCAGCGCTATTAGCAGGTGCAGAAGTCCTCAGGCAGGAGAGTGCGCGTCCTGCTTGCAGGACAGCAAGACAGCCAGTGCAGCTGGGTCAGAGCAACAGTTGATATAGAGGTAGGAAATGACATTGAGGAAGGAGAACAGAGCCAGAAAAGGGAGGCTTTTGTGAGCCACGGTAAAGACTTTAGGTCTTACTCCGTAACATGGCAATCCACTAGAGCTTTAAAACAGTAAGTATCATAGTTATTCACATTTTTAAAAGATAACTCTAGCTCCATGCAAAGAATAGAGAAGCAGGAGCAAAATCTGGACACCAGTTAGGAAGCTACTGCAAGAGTCTTTGGGTTGATTGAGACTCCCACCACCTTTTTTTTTTTTTTGTAGTACTGGGGATTGAACCCAGGTGCATGGCATTCTACCTCCGAGCTACACTCCCAGCTTTATTTTTATATTAAAAACAGTGTCTCACTAGGTTGATGAGTGTCTCACTACTTGCTGAGGCTGTCCTTGAACCTGCGATCTTCCTGTCTCAGCCTCCCAAGTACTGGGATTACAAGCGTGAGCCATCACACCCGGCAACTCCCACCACCTTGACACAAGAATATTGCTTCCTTATTGACCAGACAACATCAGAGTTACATGAAGGGACAGAATACAGTCTAACCCTATAAAAGGGAAAGAGATGTCAGTGGGCTTTCATAAATTTCCTATGTGTAGGAAAAAATAAAGGTGTCTCAAGGATTTGGAGTGACTTTAATAAGAAAATGGAAGCCATGAGATGATATGATGAATGGTTCCAACAGTTAATTAAATTCAGTGGTTCCTCATATATCTAGTTTGTTGCAAATCAGGGGAATTGGGAATTATTACTAAGGTCCAGTGCTGCATTGCATATCAGTATTAAACTTAGATGTCACCTTGACAACCTACAATGACTGTGTGTAAGACAGATAAGGATGTAGATCACAGGGAAAGAGCCAAACTAAGGGCAACTCTCAGAAGCCTGACCTGAACAGCTGGATAAATGCAGATGTTTACTGAGAAGAGCAAGAGTCAGAGAGGATCGTTTACTTTTAAGTCAATCATTCCTCCATATCAATGAATAATGGTGTGTTCTATCATTTCATTTGATAACCAGAAGAAAGAGAGGCCTGGTAAGGCGGCATTAAAGCATTCTAGGTTCCATCTGAATCAGACCTGGCCTCAATAAAGATTAGGTCTAGACTTCTTCCTTCTCACTCAATTTGGTGTAAGCATCTAACTTCTATCTTATAGCTACGTAATCAAAAGACACATATTCGTCAAAGTTTATTTATAGCACAATATGTATACTTCCTTTTTAAAGATTGGTTTTCATTCAGATTAATTTTTTTAGATCTTTAAAATATTTTTAGGGCTGGAAGTGTAGCTCAGTGGTAGAGCACAGGCCTTGGCTTCGATCCCTAGCACTACAATAAAATAAAATAAAAGCCAGGTGTGGTGGCACATGCCTGTACTGCAAGTACTTGGGAGGCTGAGATAGGAGGATCTCAGGTTCAAGGACAGCCTCAGCAAATAGTGAGACTCTCATCAACCTAGTGAGACTCTGTTTCAAAAATAAAATTAAATTGGGCTGGAGGGTGTAGTTCACAAATAGAATGCCCCTGGGTTCAATCCCCAGTATAAATAAATAAATACATAAATAAATACATAAATAAATACATAAATAAATAAAACATACATACATACATACTTTAAGATTGGTTCAAATACTTAATATATAAATTTAATGCAGTCAATCTTTAAGGAAGGATGGTCTTAGTGATTCAAAATGCACCAATTATTATTCATGTTTAATTTGCTTCTCAAATGTATGCAGAATTAGAGACCTGGAAAATTTCACTGCTAAAGAAAACTATCTGATGAAACCAGGAAACTAAATAAGTTCTGAGAATGCACCATGGCTAAAAACATTGATCTTGGTCTAATTTTAAGAGGGAAAGTGATAAGTAGTCTTAAGATTTCAAAATACACACAAAATACAATAAATACAATAGGCAAAAAATGCACATGTATAGACACACACACACACATATTACCTTTTCTTAAAAATGGAATGTGGTCATCCTCAATAATACCTCCATTACCAAAATTCTGGAAATACCTCCTCTCCAAGGAATGATCCTTGAGCAAACCAAGTTCATGGAGTTCATGTTCTGTAGATGACAGAGAGTAAATGGGCATCTATTTTTATCTGATCAAGACTTAGCATCCTTAACACATGTGGCCATCACTTTTAAAACACTGTGTAGCAGCAAACATGGTCATATCATGACCTTAAACATCAGGCCTGAACTGGGGTATATACATTTTGGAGTAGGATGTGGGGCTTACAAGTGAAATACTCACACTAGGGACGAGGTATATCAAGTGACCACTGTGTGGGAAAGGGATACTTATTGTGACCTACATCAGTGGTTCTCAAAGCAGGGTTCATGATCAGCAGCATCAGCATCACTTGGGAACTAGTCAGAAATGGAAATTATATGGTATCCCCCCAGAACTGAGTCAGAAATTGTGGGGTGGAGCCCACAATCTGTGTCGTAACAATCCCACCGGGAGACTCTGATGCACGCTAAAGTTTGAGAACCACTGGCTGGCTTCTGTCACTCTTGTCATCTTGCAATATATAACCCTTATGTTACACATAAGCCACGTGTTGAGTGTTACAAGATGACAAGATATCACAAGAAGATTATAAAGCAACTTAATAAAACTTCCTAGGATAGCTTTTTATTTTTAATTACTAAGTGCATTTATTTTTGTGGTACTGGGGATTGTACCCAGGGGCATTCTACCTCTGAGCTACACCCTCCAGCCCTATTTTATATTTTATTTTGAAACAGGGTTTCGCTAAGTTGCCAAGGCTGACCTTGAACCTGCAATCCTTCTGTTTCAGGCTTCCAAGTACTGGGACTTACAGGTATGCACCACAGTGCCTGGCTTAATTGCTAAATTTAAAGGGTAAAACTAGGCCAGCTAGTAAGCAAGCATATGTAACAGGATTTAAGGAACAGGGGGAAACTGTAACCACCACCAAACACAATTATTCTGCTTACTGCTATCTATAATTCCTTTACCATAGGATATCATTTTTCCTTATACAATTAGAGATACCATTTGAAGTGTAAATGCTGCAAGGAGGAGCAGCACAAAATTGCATTAAGGGTTAAAATTGCATTGAGGCACAAGTTATTGATAGAGGTTCATTTTGGTACAGGAAATAAGAAAAGTGAACAAAATTCTTGAAAGAAGGCAAACTCAATTTCTGGAGGCTACCATCAAAAGGAAGAAAACATGTTGCAAGGAGGTGGCCCAAGGAGTTTATATTAATAATACCCTAATAATAATTCTTCCAAATGAGGAGTTTAAATTTGCCAAAGATTTAAAGATCGGGCATGATGGCGCATGCTTGTAATCCCGGTACTTGTGAGGCTGAGACAGGAGGATCGCAGGTTTGAGGACAGCCTCAGCAAGTAGTGAGACTTTCATCAACCTAGGGAGGGCCTGTTTCAAAATAAAAAATTAAAATAAAATAGGGCTGGGAGTATAGCTTGGAGGTAGAATGCCCCTGGGTTCAATCCCTAGAACCAAAAAGAAAAAAAAATTGCCAAAGATGAGCATCTGGAAGTTCACGTTTCCCTCATACAATTTCTAGATCTGGATATTGGCAAATTCTTAAGTTGTGGCACAGATTGGAACTAAGATGGCAGTGCTTTCCCCACTGCTTAGAAATGACACAATTCTATCTTGCTCTAAGAAGTCCTTGTGTCTCATAAGTCATTACTAGCATGACGTTCTTGCCTCAAAAGCAGACTCCCAGCCTGGATTCTGTAAGAAAGGTCCATCTCATTTTCACCTTCCCCTGAAGCCTTGAGGTTTGTTTTGTTTTGTTTTGTTTTGTTTTGTTTTGTTTTGTTTTGTTTTGTTTTGCAAGGATGGAAGCATGAAGGGAAGAAGTCATTCTCCTTTTCCTCCTCCAAGCCCACGCCTCTCTCTTGAGCCACAGATGTCTCTGTTTCTTGGTCTGGCCCAGCCTGGACTGGCCTAGTCTACTTTCATTTTATTTTTACTCTAAATCTTCTTTTAATGGCTCTTGATAGATCTCTTCTATTGCATCCTGTTCTCTTAATTCTTTGAAAAAAATTAGCAGAGATTGTATTAGATTGGAAAGAAAACAATGCCTGGGTGAGGTAGAAAGTATAAGATGATAAAGGCAAAGATGGAAAAGAATGAAAAATTAAAGAGTATCTTTTGGTATCATTACAAGGACATAACATTATCATTAGTCAACATGCTTCATTGGGTAAAATTTTCCCTAGAAATGCCTTTGCTATGCTTCAAACAGGACTGAGAAAATGTTTTCAGACCATTTTTAAGAATACACAAACACAAAATGCAATATTTTATGTTTCCATTTCAAAATAGAGTTGTATGTGGGAAAATAAATTGGGCCTACCGAAAGAGGTGGGGAGGTATAATAAGCTAATCAATAAGGCAAGGGAAAAAACCTGGTATAGTACATATTTGAATAATACACTTAAATCATAAATTTTGAATTTTTTTACAGTACTGGAGATTGAACTCAGGGGCACTCTACCTCCGAGCTACACCCCCAGCCCTATTTTTTATTCTTTATTTTGAAACAGGGTCTCACTAAGTTGCGGAGGGCCTCACTAAGTAGCTGAGGTTGGCTGAAAACCCTGATCCTCCTGTCTCAGCCTCCCAAGTACTGGGATTACAAGTGTGCACCACCACACCCAGACACACTGTACTCTTTAGTGACAATGTGCTTACCAATAACTTGAAGTCGATCAAACCACCTGGCAGATTGTGGAAAAAAATTGGGAAACGTTGGGTTTGGAGCTCCAATTAGATCCAATAAGACCATCAAATCCTAAGGGAGAAAAATATTGTTGTTTAATTATCTTCACCAACATGTGTTTCATATTCATCAGTGCAGAAAAACAGTCAAAACTAACTGCATTTTAGTAATTGAGAATAATATAAGGAGTTGTTTAGAAGAACAAAAACTTGATAACATTGTATGCTAATTATTTGGGGGAACTTTCAAAATCTTGCTCATGTAATGTGGACAAATGGCAGTGTTGACTCTGTGTGTGTACTCCAAAATGATATCTCTAAGGATAAACAAGGAAAGGGATATTTGGATACATATTTCATGGACTAAGAGAAAATACATTTACTTTCAGACGGAGTCCAAGCCTGTCTGATCATCTAGTCCATTCTGATCAGCCATTTCCTCCTTAATTTGTAATGATACAACTGTCTATTGTATAGTAACTATTGATCAAATAGCATGTAAGAAAAAGTCCTCATAAAGGAGCTGTATGATATTGTGTCTCTGTATCTCCATTTTCTTGTGACTCAAACAAGGAGTTCAAGTTAGCTAATCTTTAAAGGTCCCCTCTGGTTATAAGCCTCTATAATTAAGCCTGTGTTCCTTGACTTGTTTGGGCCATAAAACATCAGCAGGCATGAGGCCTCCCTCAAGACTGCCCCCTAGAACAAGACCTCCTGTTTATATAAGTGATAGGATGTGTGAGTGAGTATCTAGCAAAGACCCTGACACATACTACATAGATATTTTCAGTTTGTGGTTCTAAAGATGTAGTATGTATCAACTCATGAATAACAAATGAATGCAATGTAAAAAAAAAAAGTAAGTTTGTTTGCGCCAGGTATAGTGGCACATGCCTGTAATCCCAGTACCTGGGAGGCTGAGACAGGAGGATTGAAAGTTCGAGGCCACCCTCAGAAACTTAGCAAGACCCTCAGCAACTTAGCAAGATCCTGATTCAAAATAAAATAGGTTTGGGATTATAGCTCACTGATAGAGCACCCCTGGGTTCAATCCCCTGTAGCACAAAATAATAGGCTTGTTTGAAATAGGAACATAATCACAAAGTTGGATAAAATACTAGGAGTTTGTTTCTGGTAGGGGAAAAAAGATCTTCACCATCACTATGAATTCATATATTTGGACTAATAAATAAATAACTTTGTTCCTACTACTGTCAACCAGGTCTCTTCCCCTTCTTTGAACCCTTTTAGACACTCAGGCTAATCCATTATGAGCTGCCAGTGGACAGAGGTGAGGCGATGCCAACTATAGGTGTGTTAGATAAAATAATAGAAGACATTAAGTGTGGTCATTTGGACTCAGATGGTAGAGGTCAGTAATAGGACAAAGGACAGGGATGAGTGGAGAGGTCAGAAATAGGTAATCAGTTTACAGATGGGGTGAGGATCAGGGACGGATGAGGGACATCAGAAGAACAAAGTTTCAAGGGCAGCATGAGGTTCCAAGCTGGAGTGAGTGAGGACTTAGGGACTAAATAAACACCAATTATGGGAAAAGAGTCAGAGGCAGGAGAGGATTCAGGGATATGGTGAGGGATTGGGGATGGAGTGTGGGCCCAGGAACGGGGAAGAAATGAGGCTGTGTGTTGCACCCACTACACAGTAATAAGAGTAGCAGAGTTTTAAGGCAGCATCGAAATGTCCTCACCTCTGATGTCAAAAACACCACATCATACCAATACATCAAAATACATTTACACTGGAGTTATTATAATGTTTTGAAGACACTGAGGAAATTCCTCACTCCCATCCCCACTCTTCCTCCATTCCCCGGGACTCCAGCCTCTGAGGCCTTTATAAAGGCTTCAAAGAAGGGACGTGGTCTCTCCACCCCCTTGGGAATGTGCTCCCCTTGAACCAAACTGAATCTGATGGCTCCTTAATCTGATATTTTACATCGTTTTAATTAAGCTCAGCCAAACATGGCTTCTAACCCAGAATCATTCTTTGTAGCTCTGGGATTCCTCAAAAACCCAATGCCTGCCAAGGAATGTGCTATTATAAACACTGCGCTCCCAGGATTTCGAGGCACCCTGAGGTCTTCACTCGGCTTTAGTGGCTTTTTCTTTGGAGGCAAAGTCTGAGCTGCAGCGCCAGGGAAATCGCCCAGACTAACCATGCCGTGCAGTTGGTTGGTGCCTCTGGCTCTGGGTGGGTGTGGGGTCGATGCCATCTTCAGAGCTAAGTGCCGAGAGCCATACAGAGAATCTTGAGGAGACCAGTGAAGGAAAGCCTCTTCCCCATCAAAGAAAATTAGCTGGAGTGAGAGATCCGACCTGGAGTCTGAGGCATGCTGGCAAAAAGAACAATTTAAAAAAGCAAATTTTCTGTAACGATTAACAAAGCATCACTCGCTCTTTCTTATTAACTGGGCAAAGACATAGGCACCGTGAAGAAAGGAAGACACCAAAGCAAGTGAAACTATGCCAAAATTCATGTCACACCACTTCCTCTCCTCAAACCATCACACCTCCCACCATCTTCGCCCATATAAATCTCACCTTGTCCAAGTACCTCTGAATACAGAAGTCTTATGTGTTCTTAATCCCCCAGAGAATGTAGATGCTATGGAACTGCTGTGCTGAACACTGTGACAGGCCACCCAGGTCCCCTTCAGAAGGACATGTTGTCCCTGCTGCCGGGAAGCTGTCAGCCACTCCCAGGACTGCCTCGGTTGCTCCTCCTGGGAGTGTCCTATATCCTACAACTGACCTAAAGGACCATTGCACCCCGTGCTCCCCAGAGATTGCTGCTGCTGCTGTCGAACCTGCACCGCAGCTCAGCTTCTCCTTCAACCTAATCCCTTTTCTTTTCCTGGTGAGTGTCATCTCTGGTCACTCCCCCAAATGACCCAAATGCTAAACTGCACATTGCAGTGCGCTTCCTGGGGAACCCAGCTTGAAACAACTGCGCATCTTTCTTGACTCTCACCTTATTTAACCCTGCAATCTTCTTTAATTGAATCCAGATTCAAGAATCTGCCTCAGAGCCAGGCATGGTGGTGCATGCCTATAATCCCAGTACTTGGGAGGCTGAGACAGGAGGATTGCAGGTTCAAGGACAGCCTCAGCAATGGCGAGACTCAGCCAACCTAGTAAGGCTCTGTCTCAAAACAAAAAATAAAAAGGGCTGGGAATGTTAACTCAGAAGTAGAATACCCCTAGGTTCAATCCCCAGTGCCACAAAAACAAAAACAAACAATAAAGAATCTTCCCTAGGAATACTACAGGGACACAAAGAAGAATATTTCTGGCCTTTCCCTTGAAAGACCCCACACTTTGGGTTAGAAGAGATAAAACAAACACATGAGCATGGCAGAATGTGCCAGCCTTTCACAGTCCTCCTCCCCCACGATGTCCTCACTCCACTCCATGTTCAGCTTAAATTCCATTTGATCATCCTAATTGCTCCTTTCGTTCACCCTCACTCCCTTGCCTCTCTCTGCCTGGCCAACTCTCTTGGCAAAAACATAACATTAAGTCTAATTCTCTACCTACTTTCTGCCTGCAATCATGGAGCTGAACCTGGCTAGAGAAAAATACACAACCACACAGTTTGGTCTTGCTTAAAATTCATGGTCACAAACCTCAAGTTGGCCTTTTGTGTTAACTGGCACTCGCGCTGTATTTACTTGGCTCATTCACCCTCACACTCTTCTAGTATTTCACGTCCCTCCTCTCCCTAACCTGCAGCGCCCCACTCATGCTCACTCCCAACTAATGACCTCAATTTCTTCCTGCCATGCTCAACTTAGACACCAGTCTCCGTGCAAGCACTAAGTTCTATCTCCTCTCTTCTGCTCAAGGACATCACTCTAGCAAATATCATTTCTCTCCTACATCATCAATGTTTCTATCTCTGCTGCAGAATTCCCATCAGTCTACAAACACACAATTGCTTCTCTCATCTTCAAATGTTTGATCCCACTATCTCCACCAACTACTGTCCCATTTTTATAATACCATTTATAGAAAAACTCCTTGAGAGAGTTGTCTATTTACACTATCTCCAATTCCTATTCTTAAACCTACCCTGATTAGGCTTCATCTCCTCCATCTACTCCTACTGCTCTTGTCAAGGACACTATGACCTCTACATTACTAAGTCCAAAAGTCAACTGTCAGTCTTCATCTTTCTTGACTTACTGGTAGCATTTGACATAGTTGAGCACTCCCTCCTTTCTTCATTTGGCTCCTAGGACACCATATACCCCCAGCCTCAGTAGCTTAGCAAGGCCCTCAGCAATTTGGTGAGACACTATTTCACATTAAAAATTAAAATGGGGCTGGGGTATAGCTTAAAGGTAGAACACCCCTGGGTTCAATCCCCAATACCACAAAAAAATACTAATAATAAATAAAATAAAATAAAATATTGCAGGCTTACATGCCTGCAATCCCAGTACTGAGGAGGCTGAGATAGAAGGATCACAGGTTCCAGCCCAGCCTCAGCAACTTAGTGAGATCCTGTTTCAAAATAACAAGGGCTGGGAGTATAGTTCAAAGCCCCCTGGGTTTAATCCCCACTACCAACAAATAAAGAAATTAATTAAATATTTAAGGCACAATTTAATTGTTTTCTAGCTCCCAAGGTTTCCATGAAGAATTTCAATGCCATTCTCATTTTTACTACTTTTTATATGACTTGTTAGAATTTCTGCAATGACCCTCCAGCAGTTAACACCATCTCTTGTCTTGTTATTGTCCATCTTACTGGAAAAGGTATTTCTTCTACTTTAGAATGCAACTCTTTACTGGTTTTTTTAAATAGTATTTTTTTTTATTTCCAAGAGCTTTTTTTATTCTGTAATTGTTCTGTTATTGAACATTTTTTGTTTCATGGATATAACTTCTCTTATATCTCCAGGGGTATTGAAAATAGTGTCTTTATCTTTTGCCCCTTGTATTATTATATTTCTTCCAACTTCAGTTTTCAATTCGTATTATTGTTTTGCTGGCTTGCTTTCACAATGAGGGCTGTTCTCAAATATCTGGCCATCCTCTCGGTTCATTCATATTAAAGAATAAGGTACTAAAATGCTAGTTGGGGGACACACATTGGTTGGCTTCATGGCAAGGTAATGTGGTGCTATGTAGTGTTTTCATTAAAGATCCCCAATGTCTCTCTCTGTGATTTGTGTATGTGTGTGTGTGTGTGTGTGTGTGTGTGTGTGTGTGTGAAGTGGTTCACATCCTCCAATCTTCTAGTTTCCTATCTTACATACATAATCTGGCTGCTGGACTTCTGGTGCTGAAAATGGGGAAAAACTGAAGATCTCACTGTTCAATGTATAGACTTTCACCAATCTCCCTGATTAGCTTGGGGTGCCTCGTTACTGCCTTTCTGTACATCTGGTGTCCCCAAGTTCAGAATCTCCTTGGTTCAATTTCTCTAGAAAAAATATTCTCTCATCACTTCCATAGGTACCAGTTGGAGCACTTGCCTACCTGCCTGGGATGGATTAAGAATCTAATATCTAAGTGTTCTTTATATAGACTTATAAACACTGTTTGCACCAGCTTCCTGTCTCAACTCTGCCTTCCTAAATATATCATACCTCCAGACCCTGAGTCTTTCCAGGATTTTATCGGGGCCCATCTGGCTTCTTCCAATTCTCACCCTTTGCCAGGGAATTTGACTCCACTCTACTCTATGTCATTTGCTATATATCCATCCACTTTTCTCTTCATATTGTGGTTCCTGTTAATAAACATGTTCTAGTTTCTTCAAAAATGGAATTTTCCTGATTGTTTTAGAGTGATCTTGTAAATAAGACAAAAATATCTTTATCATCCAAAAATGAAGTTATTTTTTTTGCCAAGCATTTCAGTTGTCTTAATGTTGTTTCTTAATTAGAAAAAGACAGCCCATTTTATGCTGAACCTCCCATAATTCCTGATAGCATTAGGCAGAGGACATATCTGTGTAACATACATGCACTCAGGGTTAAATAAGCACTAAGCAGTTAATCAGATTTTCTCGCTGGCCAAGGTGCAAGGTGCATACTTCAGTGGAGACATTCTAAGCTTCCAGTTGCTTCAAGAACCTTCAGTGCTTCCAAAGTTCTAGCTCCATATCAAACAGCATAATCACAGAACATAAGGGTAAAATGAGACTGCTTGAGTACCTATGGGAGATCATTTTCATCTTCTGCAGGCTTGAAGGTTTGGGTGCTTCACTAACATTTTAACATCCAGTGATTCCCATAATCACTGCAATGATTTACTTTAATTCTGTTCTCTTAGCACCAATTCATTTAGACAGTAGACCCTCATGGACACTTATCGTGAGTCCCATGAGGCAACCTCTTTTTGTTTCTTTTCAGGATTAGCAGAAAATAACCATGGCCTTCGATTTCTAGTAGCTCAGGCTTGGACCCTGGAGTCAGAAGAGTCTGTGTGACCTGATTTGTGAAGGTCTTCATGGTAATATTACAAATGCCTAGTTATCGGGGTTTACATGGTCAGTGAACTATCTGCAGTCATTCCTGATCCAAAGCTGTATAGGATAGCTAATGCCACAGTAGCAAAGTGTAACAAACCACCCCAAACTCAGTGACTCAAAACAATAATTATGCATGTTCCTGGGATAAATAACCTCTGTGAGTCAGCTGGGAAACAACAGGTCTAAGCTAGATTTGGCTAGAACAGCTCTGCTCTCTCAGCAGTCAATGGGGTTGGCTCTGCTCCACACGCCTCTTATCCTCCTGCTGGGATGGGCAGGCCAGCCAGGGCATGCCTTTCCCATGGAGACAGCAAAGACACAAGACAGCTAGCACATTTCCAGCCTCCTGTCACATCTACTAACATCCCACTGGCAAAGGCAAGTCAAATAACCAAGTCCAGAGTCAAAGGATGAGGAAGTACAACTGGCTACAATGGGAAGATCCAGCAAAGTTACAAGGCAAAAGATGTGGATGTGTACTTACAACCCTATTACTGGAGAGGGGAAGGGTTGTAAAAGTTGGAACGATAATCCAGTCTACTATCCAGCCATCTCCCAGGCCACTTCCCATCACCACCAGCCCAGGCCATGATGGTTGAAGAACTTAAAATATGTCCTTTGTACAAATGTAGTTAAAATACAACTGGAAGGCCGGGCGTGGTGGCGCACGCTTGTAATCCCAGTACTCGGGAGGCTGAGATGGGAGGATCTGGGTTCGTGGCCAGCCTCAGCTACTTAGTGAGGCCCTCCGCAACTTAGTGAGACCCTGTTTCAAAATAAAGAATAAAAAATAGGGCTGCGGGTGTAGCTCTGAGGTAGAATGCCCCTGGGTTCCATCCCCAGTACTGCAAAAAAAAAAAAAAAAAAAAAATATATATATATATATATATAGAGAGAGAGAGAGAGAGAGAGAGGGAGAGAGAGAAAGTGAGAGAAATGTATTTAAATATATATTTATATTTATTTATTTGTTATATATATATATATATATATATATATATATGGAAGATGTAATCCCAGTATTTGGGAGGCTGAAGCAGAAGGATCACAAGTTTGAGTCCAGCCTGGGAAACTTAGTGAGACCCTGTATCAAAAGAAAAAAATAAAAAGGGCTGGGGCTGTAGCTCAGTGATAGACCATCCCTGGTTTCAATCGCCAGTACCACAAAATATATATATATATATATATATATATATATATATTTAACATAATATATATAATACATAAATATGTATAAGGCTATGCTTCCATATATATATTTAAGATACACACACATATATGGATATATGGCTGTATAAATGAAAAGAAATATATATATTATATATATATGGAAGAATAAATCTGATACTCTCCAAGTTTGTATTAAAAAAAAACAGTCTTTAAGCCAGGCGTGGTGGCGCACGCTTGTAATCCCAGTACTTTGGGAGGCGGAGGCCGGAGGATCCGGGTTCGCGGCCAGCCTCAGCTCTTTCTCTCTCTCTCTCCCTGTCTCTCTCTCTCTCTCTCTCCTTAGTGAGGCCCTCCGCAACTTCGTGAGACCCGGTTTCAAAATAAAGTATAAAAA
>PVJS01002141.1:0-87774 GCA_004027185.1 Glis glis | reverse complement strand
TGTGTGTGTGTGTGTGTGTGTGTTACTGGGGATTGAACCCAGGGGCATTCTACCTCTGAGCTACACCTCCAGTCCTATTTTTTTATTTTGAAACAGGGTCTCGCTAGGTTGATGAAAGTCTCACTACTTGCTGAGGCTATCCTCAAACCTGCGATCCTCCTTTCTCAGCCTCCCAAGTACTGGGATTACAGGCATGAGCCACCACACCTAGTTTATGCATTACTTTTAATAATTTTGTTCATGAAACAAAGTGTCAGTGCAGAATTTTCCACTTGTGGTGTCATGTAGGTGCTCAAAATGTTTCAGATTTTGAAGCATTTGGGGTTTTTGGATTAGGGAGACTCAACCTGTATGATGTTGAGTGTACTGAGTCTCACTGATATTAAGTAACATGTCCAAAGGCTCAAATGGGGCAGAGCCAAGACTAAACCTTAAGTGAATACTGCAAAACTGGCATTCCTCCTCTCAGCCACGTAGGACGGATTTTTTTTTTTTTAATTGGTGCTGGGAAAGAAAACCAGGCATGCTAGGCAAGTGCTCTACCACTGAGCTACACTCCCAGCCCAGGATGGAATTTCTGATTGCCCCTATGTGTGAAACATTTTTCATTTGGGGTAACTGTTTTTATGTGGGGGTACCGGGAAAAATAGGTAGGTCTTATGAGTTCAAGGGGGAAGCTAAGATTGGCTGTACTGGAGCTATTTAATTACCAGAGGAGTTGGGAAATCCTGAGTGAAAGGATTTACATGACAGGCTAAGGAGGAGAAAACCCATTAGGGAATAAATCAATACTGTACCAGGAAAAACCACCAGAAAGGAATGCTCCCACCAGTTCTGTGAGGAAGGCACTATTAGCCTGAGCAGATTTTTTTTTTTTTTTTTTTTTTTTGCGGTACCGGGGATTGAACCCAGGGGCGTTCTACCTCCGCACTACACCCCCGGCCCTATTTTTTATACTTTATTTTGAAACCGGGTCTCACGAAGTTGCGGAGGGCCTCACTAAGGAGAGAGAGAGAGAGAGAGAGAGCGAGCGAGCGAGCTGAGGCTGGCCGCGAACCCGGATCCTCCGGTCTCAGCCTCCCAAAGTACTGGGATTACAAGCGTGCGCCACCACGCCCGGCTACCTGAGCAGATTTAATGTTATTTTTTCCATTATTATTACAGTATCTCCCCAAGGTATTCTTTTGCAGACATTAATGTATCTGGACAAGGCAAAGACAAGTTTCTTTTTTTTTTTTTTTGCGGTACCAGGGATTGAACCCAGGGGCTTTCTACCTCCGAGCTACATCCCTGGCCCTATTTTTTATCCTTTATTTTGAAACCAGGTCTCACAAAGTTGCGGAGGCCTCACTAAGTAGCTGAGGCTGGCCGCGAACCCGGATCCTCCGGTCTCCGCCTCCCAAGTCCTGGGATTACAAGCGTGTGCCACCACGCCCGGCTAAAGACAAGTTTCTTTTAAGGTATACACCCTATTCTTCATTTTAAAAAATCTTACCAGTATATATATGTAGCACATTCTACCTTTGAGCTATATCCCCAGCCCTTTTTATTTTGAAACAGGGTCTCCCAAAGTTGCTGAGGCAGGTCTTCAACCTATGATCCTCCTGTCTCGGCCTCTCAAGTACTGGGATTATAGGCTTGTACCCCTGCACCTGGCTTCATATTTTCTTGAAAAATATATATATATATATTTTGTGGTACTGGGGATGGAACCCAGGGGCATTCTACCTCTGAGCTATACCCCCAGCCCTATTTTTTATTCTTTATTTTGAAACAGGGTCTTGCTAAGTTGTGGAGGGCCTCACTAAGTAGCCGAGGCTGGCTGCGAACCTGCGATCCTCCTGTCTCAGCCTCCCTAGTACTGGGATTACAAGCGTGTGCCACCACGCCCGGCTGAAAATATTTTCTTCATGTGTTATATAATATCTTACAGATTAAAAGTCAGCTTGATCCGTATTCATAAACTGGGTCACCCCACTCAAAAGATATTTCTTTGTTGTTGGGAAGTGTGGGCATATCTGAATCACGTTCACAGAGTTTGAGGGGGTGTCAGAAAGGACAACTGTTGCACAGTGGGGTTTGGACAGTTATATTCTTTAGCTCATATACATGTCCCCAAACCAGGAGGTCCTATACAGTTAAATATAAGGATCCCTCAAATAAGCAGCTGCAGGACTGGCCTCTCAAATCCTAAGGGGCAGGAAGGATGGCTAAGATAGGATGATGGCTGTGCAGCACCCCTCTCACTTCTGCCTCTCGCTACCCAACTTTGCTAATGGTACCATGTCTGCACAGCTCATACATGTTTTTATTATAGCTTCTCTCTCCTCCTGTTCAGAGGCCTGAATGACCCTCCCCCCAAAAAAGAGGTTCTACTATGGAAGGGAATTCCTTAGTTCTTGGTATTTAGGGGAGCATCGGGATAGGTATTCATGAAAATGTTTTGAATAAGTCATCAGGATAAAAGTTCTAATCCTGTGTCTAAGCTAGAAGAACACTTCAGTATATTTGGTACTGGGGATTGAGCCCAGGGGCATTCTACCTCTGAGCTACATCTCAGCTCTATTTTATTTTGAAACAGGGTCTTGCTAAGTGCTGAGGGTCTCACTAAGTTCCTGAGACTGGCCTCGAACCTGTGATCCTCCCATCTCAGCCTCCCAAATACTGGGATTACAGGTGTGTGCTGCCACCCCCAGCTTACTTCAGTATAATTTTAAGAAACTAGTGGTGCATATTCTGGCCTCAGTTTCTTCCTCTTAACACAGAATCTTTAAGACTATCACGTCTCTCAAGTAGCTAGCTGGGGGCTGTACAGGGGCCCAGGAACAAATAGGAAATACCAGCCCAATGAAAAGGACAGGTCTACCAAGACAGTCACCATTCCCCTAGCACCCAGGGAGAAACCCAGAGTATGCCAATAGCTTATTAAGAAATCCTCAGCATTAAGGTCCTCAAATGAACTGACGTCCTAAAATCATTACTTCACTTCATGGTGGAGAGCAGGTTAGTTCCAGGGAGCAGCTTGTGTGTTAGAAGGCCCGACCGAATAATGACTAGAGGAGGAAAAGCCATGTGCAGTGGTGCATACCTGTAAAACTAGGGATGTAGCTCAGTGGTAAAGTGCCCCTGGGTTCAGCCCTCGGCACTACATACACACACACACACACACACACACACACACACACACACACACACGAAAGAAAAGAAAAAAAGAAAAGAAAAAAGAAAGGAAAGGAAAAGAAAAAAGAAAAGAAAAAAAGAAAAGAAAAAAAGAAAAGAAAAGAAAAGAAAAGAAAAGAAAAGAAAAGAAAAGAAAAACGAGGAGGTGGAAGGGCAGAGAAGGTCCATGAACTGCAGAAGATGTCCTGAGCTGATAGGCTTTTCCCAAGACGTTGGGCTTATTTTTATTTTTGGCAGGGCTGGGCATCAAACTCAGTCTTGTGCGTGCTAAGCAAGTGCTCTACCACTGAGCTACCCCCCCAGCCAAGAGGCCAGGCTTAAATTCCAATCCTTCCATCTTCCAGAGCAGAGGGCCTGTGGCACGACCAGTCCAGACTGCCCAAAGCTGACTCCACAGCAGCCCACACATGGCCAGCGGCAGTGACCCAGCACAGGCTTAGTCTCTGATCCAGGAAAGTGATTTTCAACATTTTGGAATCAATGGGGACAAGCCCGCATCCCAAATGAAAGGCTCTCTGAAATAAGTTCCAATGCCTTTCTTTTCCTTTTAAACATAAAAAGATCTCATATGTAATAGCACTTCGAGACATTTTTGGAAGGAACTAAAATTGCCTCCAGCAATACCCACAACTACCACCTGATACTCATGTCTATCAGTTACATTTCTGTTTTTAATCTGTTAGAAGGTCACTGAGACTGGCCTGAAAAAGAACTGTTAGTGCCTAGAGACAGAGAGGCTCTGGGTGAGAAAACAGACACTAAGAACGCAAGCTGACAGACCAGCCTGGGCTTCGGAGGACCTTTTCCCATGAATAATGCTGCAGAATGAGCAGCAGTTGGGTGACTGTAGGTCTCTGCTCCATCCATCCAAAAGAGGAAATCAGGCTCCCTCTCCTGCAAATGGGCCATGAGGTAACACCAGGCTTCTGGAGGGTGGAGCTGTGGATCCAGACTGGCCCTACGACTGTGTGTAACCCTCACCCTACCTAAGACTCCCTACCTATGGCTCCATTGCAGAACGTGGTCTTGCAGGTCAGGTGCTGAAAATTTAGCTGAATGTAAACTCAATCTTGGATTTTTTATGCTTTCATTACTATAGTGAAGAGCCCCCAGGGTGTCATGGAATTAATAGATGACTTCACATCCCATCCATGCAGGCTAAAGAAAAAGCAATGCCAAATTTAGCCAAGCATTTGCAGCGATTTAACAGTGCTTCCAAAGAGCTGGCACGCAAAGCAGGTCAACTCTCTCTGGCCCACTCTGTTGTAGAATAGAGAGAGCCTGGCCTTTCTTAACTGACCTGTCTCCCCAAATCTTGGCTGGTTAGGAATACAACCCCCTGGGCCATCCTGCCTAACCCCACAGAACATTGCACAGACCCGTGAGACAGACCATCGGCCAGGCAGTAGAAACAGTCCTCATCTACTCTCTCTCTCCAAGTATTCCACCATTTTCTGGAACCCCTATCAATGATAATCTATTTGATATTCCTGTCATTCTTTTAAATAAACAAGCTTCATATATTTTAGCTTAATCTTACCAGGTAGAGAGGAGCAAGTACCATTTCACCCCCATTTTATAATTTTATAGATAGGGAAAAAGGCTCAGAAAGGTCCTGACCAAAGATGGCAAGGTGACAGAACTGAAGCTCAAGTCAGTACCTTCTGTTTTCTTTCCTTTCTTTTTTTTTTTTTTTTGCGGTACTGGGGATTGAACTCAGGGGCGTTCTACCTCTGAGCTACACCCCCAGCCCTAATTTTTTTATTCTTTATTTTGAAACAGGATCTCACTAAGTTGCGGAGGGCCTCACTAAGTAGCTGAGGCTGGCCGCGGACCTGTGATCCTCCTGTCTTGGTCTCCCAAGTACTGGGATTACAAGTATGCGCCACCATGCCTGGCTAGTACCTTCTGTTTTCAAGCTCCCTGCTGGTTCCATTCAGATCCAGCTCAACCCTCTGAGACTGTGGTCACACAGAAGGGGAGCATATTCTGGAAATGCAGGAACAATTCACTGGAATACAGGAAAGAACATTAGGAATTCTGTTCCTTTTGTGTTTGTGTGGTGCTGGGGATTGAACCCAGGGTGCTTTACCACTGAGCTACACCCCCCAGTCCTATTTTATTTTGAAACAGGGTCTTGCTAAGTTACTGCACACTGGCCTCGATCCTCTTGCCTCAGCCTCCCAAGTACTGGGATTACAGACATGTGTCACCCTGCCTGGATGAATTCTTTTGGTTTTTTTTTTTTTTTGGTACTGGGATTGAACCCAGGGATGTTCAACCTTTGAGCTACACCCCAGCCCCTTTTGTATTTATTTATTTATTTATTTATTTATTTATTTTTGTGGTACTGGTGATGGAACCCAGGGTCATTCTACCTACACCCCCAGCCCTATTTTATTCTTTTATTTTGAAACAGGGTCTCACTAACTTGTGGAGGGTCTCACTAAGTTGCTGAGGCTGGCCACGGACCTGCGATCCTCCTGTCTCAGCCTCCCAAGTACTGGGATTACAGGCGTGCACCACCGCGCCTGGCTTCAAGTTGTTTCTAATCTCCTGTACCACATACAGGCCAACCAACCCATCACACTTCTGACTGTGGCTTGACTGGACTGAGTGTTTTAAGAACACAGAAGAGTGAGCTCTCGAATCCTCACCTTTGTTGCCAACATGAGATGCCCTGGCCAATGGAAGGGCAAAGTGTGAAGGACCAACTGAAAACTGCCATGCTGAGCAGACAGCTCTTGGCTTGTTTAGAGAGAGGACACCCAGAGATGTTCGGCCGACGAGTGTAAGCAGCTGCATCAGACGTGAACTTCTCACCACCTCCAACCCAACCCCACTTACAATAGGTGACTCTGCTCATCCCCTGCAATGCCTCACAGGTTTGTCTGGTGTGGGAGGCCAAAGTAGGAACTAAAGGAGACTAAAAGATGAATCTCATCAGTTGTTCTCCTTCCTTATCTTTTTTTGGAGGGGGGCAGTACGGGCCTCACACACGCTAGGCAAGCACTCTACCATTGAGCTACATCCCAGCCCTTTTTTTTGAGACAGAGTCTCACTAAATTGCCCAGGCTGGCCTTGAACTTGTGATCCTCCTGCATCAGCCTCCAGAGATGCTAGGATTACAGGTATGCACCACTGTACCTGGCTCAGGCTTACTCTCAATAATATGGCGTTAGGCTTGATTTTATTTGAGATGATCAAAGAGGGCAGCTGTGGAGAAAATGAAGACAAAGTCCTTTGCATATTATTTAAAGGAAGTTCACATGGTTATTCTCCTCCTTAATTTCTTTTGATTTCCTCCTCTTTACAGCCCAGTGATGAAATCCTTTGCTCTTTCCCTCCTGTGTTTCCAAAACCATGTTCCCAGCCCTGGGGATCATCGGCAAAGAAATTGGGAGATATGTATTTTCCAGGAATAAACATATACTTGCTGATTTATACAGGGCATCCACGCATGTTTAAGGAAACCTTAATATGGAGCTAAGCAAACAGCGCTCTTCCTCTCTCCAAGTGTCATCAAACTGAGGCCAGAGAATGGATGAAGCGAAGCTGTATGGCACAGTGGGAGCAAAGACATCTCCATTAGTTACATAGACCTGATCATGGCTTCTGTGGCCTGTTTCGCCATCTCCAGAAGCGTGAGGGCTAAACGAGCAGTATACATGAAGCATCCAGACAGTGTCTGGTATACACCAAGTGCTGTGTGTTATTGTTGCTGCCATGGCTGTTCTCTGCCTTCCTACATGGTTTTCTGTGAGTCGATATGACAAGGGTTACTGTGGCATGCTAACTAGCATCAACCACATGCCGGATGACAGGGGTTGGCACACTGTTTTATTCTGTGTTTTGGAGGATAATAGTTCAGAAAAAATGGGGGCTCTCTTGGATGCAAACAGAAACAGCCCCTCGCCAGGGTATTTGCAGCAGCATGGGGGATGGCTGTTGGCTCTTGGCAACAGCAAAACCAGGAAGATTTTGGCTCCTGCCTCTTGCAGCCCATTAATATCCCCTCACCCCAGGTGCCCAGTGCCGCACTGAAGACTTCTGCCAAGATCACCCGGGAACACCTTTCTTCCTCCCTATATCCCAACATTTCTGTGTCCCTGCCAATGCCAATTCCCCAAGAGAGGTGGGCCCAGATAAGAGGAAGGCAAGTAGCTGGTTTAATCATTCACATCAGACTAAATTCTAGGAGAGAATGTTTGCTTTAAAAAAAGAACCTGCAGCCGGGCATGGTGGCGCACGCTTGTAATCCCAGTACTTTGGGAGGCGGAGACCGGAGGATCCGGGTTCGCAGCCAGCCTCAGCTCATGCACGCTCTCTCTCTCTCCCTGTCTCTCTCTCTCTGTCTCTCTCTCTCTACTTAGTGAGGCCCTCCGCAACTTCATGAGACCTGGTCTCAAAATAAAGTATAAAAAATAGGGCTGGGGGTGTAGTGCGGAGGTAGAACGCCCCTGCAGTCAACCCCCGGTACCGCAAAAAAAAAAAAAAGAACCTGCTATGCTAGTCTCTAGTTGGTAAATGGTGGGAAAGAAATTGTACAGCTGGTCTCTAATCTGGTCTTTCTAGATTCTGACTTGGTCCTAGCCAACAGGGAAACAAGAATAAATAAGCTGTGATAATCCTGTTATAATGCCAGCTACTCCTTGGTTATCAGGTTGAGCTCGGTCCATGAACTGTGATGGTTCAGCTTCTTAGACAAACTCTTTTCTCTAAGGTTCGCTTGGGAGCCTTCCTAATCACACTTGCTATTTCCAGGTTTGAATTCTGAGCAGGTGTCAGTGAATTCCGAGTGGAATTCACTTCTGTAGCATTTCTGTTTTCTTACCCTTGAAAGAGCATGAGAACGGCCTGGAAACACACTGACTTAGGCCTCTGCCAGTAAAACAGCCCTGTTTTTGCCATGTGTTTGCAGAGAAAAACCAAGACCCACTAAAGCCGAGTTCTTCTAGTGCCCTTCGGTTCTTGCCTGGTGGCGCTGACCTTCAGTCATTATTTTTGTATGAAGTAGCGCCTGGCACCAGAACTCAGGGCCCTTACCCGTTTAGCTGGGTTCACCTTCCTCAGGGGATTGGCACTGCCAGAGGCACAGCAGCACAGGTGCAGGGGCGGTCCAAACCTAGCAGAGGACTGGCTTCAGAACCTCAGGAGCGGATGGCACTGGGCACGAGGGCCTCAAGTTCTTTTGGTGACAGTGGTGATTTAATATAAAATAATTATTAAGGACCAACAATTCACGGGAGGACCTAAAAGAAATCAGACTATGCTTCCTATAAAATAATAGTGATAAAGTGAGAATCATCCTGGTATTTTACAGATTCATAGAATAAGAAAATCAGTGACTTAGTAGTCATACTTGGGACAGAAAATTTCATGCGATTAATGTACAATCATAGTGAGCTAAGTATAGAAGAAAATAGAAGAAAACATAAACAGCCAAGAGAAATTCCAACTCCACCTGTAAAATTCTTCTAGTAATTATCCTAGCATGGTCCCAAAAGAGTCTGTAGCAAGATGAAGCTGGGGCTAGATGTTCTTTTTCTGATTTAGAGTTTTCAAAAAACTTTCCATTTTATATCAATAAAGGGCCTCTGGGAGGGGTGTGAGCCTTCTTCACATTTGGGGAACATTCTACCTACACCTGTGCATACACCTCACTGTTGGGAGGAAAAGGCCACCAACAACAGACTGAATTCGGTCACCTTGACTCAGGGTTTGGGTGTTAGTAGTGACTCAACCTCTTGGCCAATGTCCCTCTTGGAGACCCATTAAAGTGCCTGAGACACATCCAGAAAACGTTTATAAACTGCGTGTGCAAAGCCACGTGGAAGTTGGCCCACAGGAAGTAAAAGGGAGACAGTGTTCATGCGCCCGGTGAAACCCGGAAGTAATTGCAGGGCCAGATGCCCCGAGGCTGGCCTCTCTTCCCAGGCACATAGAAGGTGCTTCTGTGCAAGCTGACTCCCTCCAGAATGTAAGCAGTGAAGAGACAAGGAGCAATTGTAAAGAAAGAGGTGTGGGCAGCTGACACACACACCGAACACCCTGGGCGTGGAGAGGCACACAGCGGTCCCATGACTTCACCTAGGCGGGAGGGCCAACAGGACTCCCTCCCCTCGTTCATTATGACTATGCGTATGAGCTACTTGTTGGCACTTGCTGGATGCTTGGCTGCATGAGCTGCAAGGTGAGGCCATGTTTTAGAGCCTTAGACTTTTCAGAGCTTTGTGAAAGAGACTGAAATTCAGGAGGATTCTGCCTGAAATTTCTCTGGCTGTTATGTTTAAGAAAACCCCTCCTGGGCCTTTCTCTTCCATCTGTACTTCAGGAGGGACACTTGAGGGGCCTGGGTTCTACACAGCAGCAGCCTGTCCTATATTTCAGTGTGGAAATAGAGAGTGGCCCATTTTCATGGCTTGTCCTCCTTCCATGTCTGCGCCACGGCATTCCTCCTAGGGAGCATCTTAATTAGGGGAATTGCCAGGGAATTTGTGAGAAAAAGGAATGGATTTCAAGAAGTTTCAGAGAGCAACTGAGTCCCTCAGGGTATTTTCCACAATCTTCACAACTGGCAGCATGGAATCACATCAGCAGTTAGGCGCTTTGGTACCTCATGCTAATGACGATGGCCCTCCCCCTTATGACTGGGAGATGGGAAGGCTTAGAACGTGAAGATCACACACTTGTGCGCATCCGGCCTCATTCCTGCCTCGGGGCCGATTTACTGTCATTGACTGTGTTCCCCACCCCCAGTCCCTCCTCTCCCTTTTGCAGGCACCAGGACACTGACCATTTCAGAGAAAGGAGAGCAGGACATGAGCAACCGAGAGAGGCCACTCGGGCTCTGCTGGGATGAATTCCGACCAGAATGCTCTGAGGGTTAAAATAAAGTCCATGACAGCCCATGACAGTGTCGCAGCAGCCACGAGCTGCATGGAGACCAGAACCCTCCTCCCAGCGGGGAGCACTGTCATTCAGCACACCTGGGAGGCCTCAGAGGCTGTGCCACTCCATGGGGGAAGCCCCACGCACCTCCAGTTCCCACAGGGCTGCTCCAGGTGGACAGAGGCCAAAGAGGCCTTTTAAATAGCAGAACACCTATGTTTGCCACAGCCCAGTGGGGGTGGACTCGGCTGGGGACAGCTTTGTCCACCGAGGTGCCCTCTTCTGGCCTGATTAGGCACTGAAGCTGGAACAGTGCTCACGGTGGTAGGAATGCCAACATGGCAGAAGCAGCCACCACAGCTAAGGCCAGCAGAAGGCGACACTCTGTTTCTTGATGTGGGCTTATCCCTCCAGGCTGGAGAGCGGCCAGACAGAAGTATATATCTTAACTCAGTGTCCGGGTCCCAGCAAAGACAGCGCGGGAGAGATGCCAGCTGGGGAGGAAAGAGCGAGGACCTACAGGGTCACCAGGAGCAGTCACCACCTGAGGGTACCCCTGGCGAGAGCCTTGAGGTACAGGGAGGCACCTACTGGTCCCGGCTCCCCTACGGGCCTGCTACAGTCAGAAACAGAGGAGGAAGGTGAGCGGCTCTATGTCCCCATGGCAGATGAGAGCTCCGTGTGGGACTTCTAGTCCTCCATCTGCCCAGCCTACAGGTCCCTCACTCTGGCTGGCTGAACTGGGGACACAGGGGACACCTTTCTTGCTCCCCTCTACTTGCAGCTGCTGCAAAGAAAAACATCTTGCACCACACCAACCCCCTAAACAGGGCCCTTCAGTTAATGGACTGTTAGATTATTTGTAGACGACAACCTGGTCCCCAGGGCCCTCTGTGCCCTTTCACTGACCCCCTCCCGACCTGCCTGAGCATCCCCCTTCCCCACCCTCCAATCAGGAAAGAGGGAAGGAAAAGAAAAACTCAGAAACCTGAAGATTGTTTGGAATTTATTCTCTTAAATAAGAATGTAACATTTGTTAAAAGAAAAAAACTTAAAAGCACAACACCTTGGTTTCACAGTAACGGCAAAAACAAAGTTACACAATTAAATAAAAAACTCACAAAGAAACACACCAAAAACTCACAACAGCACAGGTTAAAAACAAGGGCAAAAATAAAAGCTTTAGGGAAGGTGTGAGCGGACAGGTAACGTGTTCCTTGGCACAGTGAATCCTCCCTCTCTGGCATCTGCTTGCTGCCCTCCCTTCCTGCCCCACCCAAGTGAATGGCTTGTGGGGGAAAGAGTGAACCCTTTAATTCACCAGCCAGGCCTGCAAGGGCAGGGCGGGCCTTTTAGGAGTACCTAAGAGAGTTCCACTGTCCTGCAGGAAGCAGCCAAAGACACAGCCAAGATCGGCAGATGGCAGAAAGCTAAAGTAGCTTGCCCAGTGGAGCCAACAGACAAGCCCCTCAGCAAAATGAGGAAGGTGGGCGCTTGTTTCTCGGTGGTCTCCTCCAGCAACAGACTCCTGCCTTGTTAGTTTGCTCCTGAATCAATTATCTGGGATTGGGGGTGTGTACTGTTCATTTTCTGAGGCACCCAACCCCCAAATCTCCACCTCCACAGGTGTTCTGTCTTGGGCTGCTGTGATCCCTCAAAATCCTGACCAGGGTCGAGGTTCCCAGTGTAAAAGGTCCCTTGGTTTCCAGAACCAAGGAACGAGAAGCTTTAGAAACAGCTTTGTTATTATTTAAGGTACAATATATAAATAAATACCTATCCATATATTGAAATTAAACCTATATATTTACATGTATGTATGTACGTAGGTATGTATGCATATATAAACATTCACACGTTTCTATCAGCTCAACTATGACTCTTGGAGTAGGATGGGGGAGAAAGGTTGGATTGCAGAATTGTCTGGTTTTCCAAAAATGCTTAAGGGAAGAGGACCTGGGAAGCAGTAAGAAGATTTCCTAACTTCCATCCGGCAGGCAGGAACCCCAGAGTTGAATTTTATTCTTTGTATGGCTTGCTATATTCTTCTGGTGCGGGCAACGCATGCAATTCTAACGGCCCATTCAGGATCCGAACTATGGAACCCAAGGGTTACCGCACCAGGGGTGTCTGGGGACAGGAAGCAGGCAACCGCCACTTGTGAATCTGAGCTTCTCTAGTTAGGACAATCTTTTCCACAGCCTGAAAGATGACGGGTGTGCTTCTCCCGCCTGCTCTATGCTGTCTGCTCTGCAAACGTTCCCAGATGACAGACCTTGGGAGAGAGCGTAGAGCTTCTCCTCCCTCCCTCTGCCACCACATGGCCCCTCGGCTTCATTGCTGGCTGTCCACGATAGAGGGTAAAATGGGGATTTCTCGAGATGATAAGAATCCCAAATACCTGCAACCAAGGCCTCCTGTCCCAGGGGTGAGGAATCCCATTTGGGGTTTTTATTTCTCTGCCTGTTGTTGTTCAAACTTTTCCTAAAGCCAGGGTAAGTACTACAAGGCCAGGGTAAGAAAACCTGTGCCAGGTCCACTAATCCATAGCTGCGAGTCTAAGAGGTTGGAGATAAAGCATTTACAGGTTTGAGAACAGAAACAAGGATTGCCATATTAAAAGCACATTACAAACAGAAATACGTAAACAGTGTCCCCGCATGCTAGATTCACTAGCAGTTACAGATTAGGTTACCCGAGAGAGACAGCACTTCAAAACAGGCCTACAGTGTTTTTTTTAAACCGGTGGGATATGTTGGGGTTTTGGTTTTTGGCAACAGCAGTCGTTTTGGCAAAAGGGGAAAGGACACAAGGGAGAAGAAATAAATGCCACAAAATAAAAAGAGGCACAGGGCAAAAGCACAGCAGGGTCCAAAGCTGCCCCACTGCCCCTCAGTCCTAGCTCTCCTGCTCCCACTCCTGGGGGCCGAGGTGCAGGGGAGGACGGTTTAGTTACGACAAAGTCGGGTTTACTCATTTACCACCAGTTCTGGTCGAGGGTGCAGTAGAGGAGACGCGCTGGGATCTGGGGCAGTGACTGCTCCTTCTATATGACCCACCCTCTGGGTTGCTGAAACACCTGAGCTTTTCTGAAGCTTTTCCGAAAGAAATCTTAGTTATGTAATTAAAGCTTTGGTTTGGGATTTAAAGAAAGAAATCTCTATCAAAGGAGAAAAAGAAATCTATTTCATGGAAACTTCAAAATACCATCCACAACCGTGTTCCTTTTCTATAGGGGCCAGCAGAGTTGGCTCACAGGGAAAGCGACAGTGCTTTGGAGCACCTTCAGGACTCAGAGCTCAAACTTCAAAAGCTTGGGTCTTCGGCAGCAGACACCAAGGACCCCCAACCCTAAGCTCTCTGGCCTTCCAGTTGCCTAGAGGTCACCTGCAACAGGGACAGCGCCTGCCTCACTCACCACAGGGGTTCAGGCTGGGATGCCTTTGGGACACCACATCTTGACCCCCTTGTGCTCTAACAGACAAGCCACGTCCTAGCTCAGAATCAAAGACCATGGGTCCTGAGACGTCTTCGAGGCAAATTCTTTCTTGGTTGTTTTGGTTTCTTAACCACATTGCCAACTTTCATCTTCTCTCCCTGCTTTGTAGAACATCCTCGCCTTCTCTGTGGAACCCTTAACTCTTTAGAACTCCTAAAAACTTGAAATCCATTATGCCTTCAATTAGTCAGAAAGGGAACGAGAAGGAGATGGGAGAGCCGGCTGATCAACTTGTTCAGAAACAACCTGAACTTCACTGGGTTTCATTCTTTCTAAATAATGCTCTGTGTTCCTTACCCACAGGGAAACATTGATTTCGTTGAGTTGTTTTACATAGTAGTCAGGTTCCTTAGAAAATCCATCTCTGCTAGAATAAGGCCTGGACTAACAAAGTGGGACCCTCAACCTGATCAAGGCACATTCCACAGTAGAGCCAAAGCCTTGTCTAGCTCCCTATTCTTGCTCTCAACCAGCGATGCCCCCATGCTCTGAGGACGCTGACGGCGCAGGGCTATCAGAACCTCAGGAGGGAGACCATACAAGGCTTAAAAGTCCTTCCTGGCTTAACATGGCTGTCAAATGTTGGTCCCACCTGCAGGCACTTAGCGAACGCCCGCAGAGCGTGGTAAGAGAGCACTGGTCGTGGCAGGAGCCAGCTTCAGCTAGCTTGGCTGGGTTTGCTGTGTCTCAGGCTCCAAATGTCACCCCAGCCTCTGGGCACGTTCCCTCTGGGCCAGAACAAGCACCCCAAGGCTCACAGTAGTTCCTCAGTGTGGGCAAAGAAGCAACTCCGGGGATCTCTCATTTGAAGGCCAAGAGAATAATTCTCCCCTTTGCCATCATGGAAATTCTTACCGCGTCCTTCTCACACGGTTTCTGGCACTGGCTGACAATCTTTGATTTTTATATGGGTTTGTAACTGGTTGCTTGAGACGAAACAGGGCCCTGCCGACTCCTCTCAGCTACATGCAACCCTGCGCTGTGAACAGCCTGGGGCTGGGCTGGCGGCCTCAGGATCTCCCAGCAGGCGGTGAAACTATGGACACATCTCAAAGGCTAGTTTTACAAGGAGCTGAGAGGAGCCGTTTTAAGGAAAAAGGCAAAACTCTTCTCCACAGGCCTGGCGCCCCCAGCCCTCCCAGCCCTTCCCCGCAATGACCAGAACAGGTGTGTTTTTAGAGGTAGAATGGTGCTGTCACCTCCTGACACAGGAAGTGGTAACGAAACTGGGACACACAGCGCTGGACCCTCACTGGGAACCCAAATGCCCCAAAGAGGTTAGGGTAGGGCACGTCCTGTGATGGTTACAGGTCAAACAGGAGAGCAGCGACACCTTATCCCGACACTGAACTAGGGAACGGAATGCAAGAATTTCAAGTTTCAGTGAACACAAAATCAGACCACGGGCCCCAATTCTCACAACTCTGTGTTCTGTCAAAGGAGACCTAGATGGGACCTCTGCGGAGGCTGCAGCTCTGGCCTCTCACTGCAGCTTTTTCTGGAGTCCTGCTCACCTAAAGAGGGTGGGTACCCCAGCATGTCTGAGGGATGTGGGATGGGGTTACAGTGACCATGCTCTGAGACTCTGAGTAAACATTACGGCACCTGGGCGACACCGCTCAGCGGGCGGCGCCCTTACTGGCTCACAGCCTGCCAGTGAAACTCCCCTCGGATCTGCACCAGCACCTCCGACAGGCCATAGAGAAAGGGGACTCCGAATGCAAGCAGCTGGCACATGAAAAAGGAGTCCAAAGGGTTTTGGGCCACTTGATGCCCAAATGAAGAAATGTTGTTTTGGAGGTGCTGGCTCATCCCCTTGGCCTTGTCACAGAGGCCGAGAGAGTGACGCGCCACCCAGCCAAACAAGGAAGTGAGGCTACCTGGAGTTCTCTCGGCCGAGCTGGCGACGGTGCTGGCCCGTCCGTTTGCGTCTGTAGTGGGGCCATCCTGCAGGGGTCCCTTGGCTTCCTGGGAGAGTCCACAAGAAAAAAGAAGAGTGACTCTGAGTGAAGCCCTCAAATCTCAGGAGGCAATGATGAGCCAGTCAGCTCGTCTATCTCTGTCAATCCAGAGTTGTGGTCCTCACACAGTAAGTCTTTCTTTAAAGAAACAGGGACATATTTCACATGGAAGTCACTAAGAGTCAAGACTGTCCTCGAAAGGCTGTTTTCCTCCCCACACTGACTGCGACCACGTCTTGACCCTCACAGGACAGGCAGCGCTCTGAGGGCTATCCCTCACCATCCTGGGGGACTGGTCCCAGGACCGTCTGTGATAAAATCTGTGGACAATCAAGTCCCTTATATAAAAGGATGCCATATTTACATATAATCTATACAATCTTCCCACATACTTTAAACCATCCCTAGATGACTTATACCTAATACAATGCAAATGCAATGTGAATAGTTGTTATATTTTTCAGGGATTAGTGGCAAGAAATAAAAGAGCCTGTATGTGTCAGTACAGAAGCATTTTTTCCCCCTGATCGTTTTCCATCCATGGCTGGTTCAATTCACAGATGTGGAACCTGTGGACGCAGAGACCAACTGTGCACCTTTTCCTACCAGTCCCTCTGCCGTCAACAGAAGGCTCTCCAAGGGCAGGGACAGCCTGCGTGCTGACAAGGCACTGTCCATGAGCCGGGGACTACTCAGACCACACTGACACAGACAGGCAGAGGGGCATGCTGAGAACGAAAAAAGGAAGGGAAGAGATGGGAAGGGGAAGGGGAATAAAAAGAAGGAGAGGGGAGGGGCGGGGAGGAGAAGGAAGGGAAGAGAAGGGAAAGGAGGGAAGTGAAGGAAAGGAAAAGGGAGGGAGAGAGGAGAGAAGAGATCTGAAGACAAGTAACTTGCAAAACAAGGGCATTAAAGGGACTGGGTGGCAGAGCAGATAGTTTGTGGTCGAGTTCCCTTCCGGTATGGAGAGCACAGATTGGCTTACTCCCACTTGCTCTTAGACACCCAAAGCCAGGGCTAAAGAAATGGAAAGGACTCCTTAAGGTGCCTCTTCTCCTACCACTGCCTCTGTTATCAGAGCTCTAGCCATGTGAGAAAGGAAGAGGACATTATTCTCAGCAGCAGGGCAGGGCAGGGCATTCTCCTCTCAGAAAGCGGCTTAGTTACAAAGGCAAAGTGAGCAGAAGGGGATCAGTATAATCCCTCAGATCTTGCGCAGGTGGCCAACAGGACATTACCTTGGGGAAGTGCAATACAAGACTGCTTGAAAGGCTGCTCCCCTCCCCAAAAGACTGCAACCACATCTCGCCCCTCTCGGGGACAGGCAGTGACCTGGTCACCTTCTAGCAGGCCCCGCTGGCCCCAGCCCGACCCTCAATCACCCTGATGTGGTGCCCGCTGCTTCTCTCCCACTGACAGAAAAGACTCCCATTACCTTTCCAGACAGAGGAGCCACTGCCGGCCTCTTCCTTTGCGCATAACCAGAGAGTCGATAACAGTAGTGTGGTTTACAGTAGAATTTACCTGTGGACAGCAAGAAGCAGGGTTAAAGGGGGTGAACACGACTCTGCAATTCTGAACTCGATTCGCTGGCCTTGGCACACTCCTGTCCATCTCCTCCAGTAGCAGGATGTCGTCCACTCCACCCCAGCCCTCCCCAGGCCCAGCAAGGCCAGGCCCTCCTCTAAACTTTGGTCCCAGCCTTCCTTCCCCCTTGTGCATGAAGTGTGTGTGTGGGTCCTTCCCCCTGGATATGTGAAGGCCATTGAGCCAGCGCCCAATCAGTGCCCAGAGCAAGGAAGTGAGGCTTGCATGGCAGGGCCGGCAAACAAAGTGGCAGTGTGTGAAGAACAAAGATGTGGTCACATGAAAGCTGGGAGTAGCATTTCTGGGGAAGGCACGAATGAATACAAGTGTGGGGTGGAGGCCCTCACTCTGCAGGACCACCTCTGCCGCAACACAGACCCCGCCTCTCCACCACCCACTAGGCAGGGGACAGGATCAGCATTAAACAGCAGCAAGAGTCCTGCAGTGGACTGTGAGTAGAGCGAACAGAACAGAGCAAAACCCAGAGTGCACCGTGGTGTAGAGTTAAATGTTACTTCTTAAGAGTTTGCAGCCACATCTACATGTGTTTACTAGATCCCAATGAAAGATGTCTTTCCTTCTAAGGGCGTGGTTAAAAAAGTTTGAAAAACACTGATCTTGTCTTTTCCAGGGCCACCGATGTTGGAAATATACTCCGAGTCATTTTTTCCTTTTCCTTTACTCTCACTTAAAGAAAGCTTGTGACATGAAATGATAGGCCTTATCATAGAAACTGTGGAAACAGGAATCATCCCATTTCTTCTTCTCATTTGCAGACAGTGCTCCTTTTCTGAGCCCAGAGTTAAAATAAAGGACGCACAAGTTAAAGAAAGTAAATGTGAGTTGGCATTCTTCCTTTTTCCCTTTCCCTGGTGATCTGATCCTATCTTTCCTGTTTTTCTTCAAACTAGCTGACTTGTTTTTCTTTTCCCTGCTATTCTTCACCCAATGCTGAATAAATCTCTTATGGAATCTCATAGGTTTCAATATTCATAGTATTTTATATGTTTTCTCAAACAAAATTTTTGTCAGCTCCTGGCACTTAACCAGGACTGGTGGGAACACCTGACAGCCAAAGGCCACCACCTCACTGTCCTCTGCTTCATGAGGGCGCAGAGTCCTGAGTTACTATTTTTTTATTTTGAGCTTAGCCGTAATTTCCTCTTATAATCTGCAACAAGTCACTCTGCTCTTGTAGATTCTGGTCACCAATAACTATGACAAGATAAAACGTGTTAGTACTTGAATCATACACTACTGCGTGTGTGGGGGGGGTGCCAGGGGGCATTTTACCTCTGAGCTACACCCCCCAGCCCTTTTAGCTTTTTTTAAAAATAGGGCCTAAGTTAGCACATGTTGGCCTCAAACCATATACTACTGCTTTATATATCATTCTGTAAGAAATACCTCTTCCTCATCCATGCAATTCTGATGGGGCTATCAACCATGTGGTCTGACATTACCCACTGTAGAAGCAGATACCTGAGCAGGCGGCTTGATCAGAACATCCTCCTGTGCACCCCACCCCAGGACTGGACTGACATGTGACTGGGTTCAGGCTAGCCAGAGCCATTCTGGGGGGCTGTCATGGATGGTGAAGAGGAATGGGTAGCCCTTCTGTGAGATTGCTATCTGGAAGGAAAACAAACCTAACGCTGACATTTAACCTGACTTGGGCTTATAGTACTTGTAACCAGGAGTCTTGTTTATTATAGTGTGAGAAAACTATAACCACTTAGCATTACTTTCATTCCTCCTCTTTTCTTACATTACTTTGTGTGTTTTTTGGCAATAAAGTAGAAATCTAGATCTTAAAATATAACTCGATTGACTCTTCACTGCGCCCTGCATTGGTAGTCTAAATTAATAAAGAGAAGGGGCTTATGTTTCAGAAGCAAGTCTCAGAAGCTTAATCAAAAGGCAACTTCCAAGAAAATTCCAAAAAACTGTTTTCTCTAGGCAGGCAGTATAACATGATGCAAGGAACATGAGCACTGAGTCCGATTTCAGCTCAAGCGCTCTGTCAACCTCTGGACAGCTGTATGAACTGTAGCTCTTAGAACAGGCCCCCTTACACAGGACATGAATGTAACACCCATCTCATAGGTCAAGATGGTTAAATAAGATAGCACATGTTACGAGCTGTAGGTGCTCAATTAATGTATCTTTTTTTGGTGCCGGGGATTGAACCCAGGGGCATTCCACCTCTGAGCTACACCCCCAGCACTATTTCAGTTTTTATTTTGAAACAGGGTCTAAGTTGCTGAGGGCCTTGCTAAGTTGCTGAGGATGGCCACGAACCTGTGATCCTCCTGTTTCAGTCTCCCAATTACTGGGGCTACAGTGTGTGCCACTATGCCCAGCTTAATGTAACTTCTTATACCCTTTCCCAAACTCAACAGTACTTTCTGTTTTTTTGATTTTTTATTTTTTGTACTGGGGATTGAACGAAGGGGCACTCTACCACTGAGCTACACCCCCAGCCCTTTTTAGTTTTTATTTTGAGACAGGGTCTCGCTAATTGCTCAGGTTGGCCTCTAACTTGCCTAAGCCTCCCAAGTAGCAGGGATTATAAGCATGTGCAACCATGCCCAGCTGCTTTTTAGGTGAATAAAAACTAATTATTTTAACTGCTTTATACTATCAATTCATTTAATCCACAAACAACCCAATGAGGTAGGTAGGGTTATCATCCACCTTTTCCCAGCTGAGGCACAGAAAGGCTGTGTTCCAGACTCACTCAGTAAATCTGAGACAGGATCCAAATCTCAGAAGAGGCTGCAGAGCCTACACTTTGAGCCACTACGCTACGATGTGCGTCTCAATTACTAAGACAGCCTGCTTAATATTAAAAGTCAACTACAGATCACAGCTGACTCAATCAAGTGGCTGACTGTCGATGGTCTAAATTAAGCACTCTTGATAATTAAATAGGGAGTGACTGGAAAAGGGACCCGGAGCACACAGGCATCTATGGATAAGCCCAAGGTGAACTGGGCCATCCACCCATTCACTCAACGACTCACCGAGTACTGTCACACGACAGGTATGATCTAAATGCTGAGGGACCTCAGCCAAGACGGAGATGGCGTGTGAATGAGCAGCAGGTGCCATGTGAAGAACTACAACAGGTGGTGCCACCGAACTGGCTGCTTCACAGCCAGAGGTCTGGGGAGGGACATGTGGCGACGGCAAGGCCTAAGGCAGCGATGGCTTCATCGTGTTTATGGAATGGGATGGAGAGCAGTGTGCAAGGGGCACAGTGAGCTGGGGCAGGTGATGCAGAGGGTCGGGGGAGACATGCTAAGCTCTCTCAGCTGGAAAAGGCTGCGGGTTCTATCTGGGCTGCAGTGGGTAGTGAGGTAGGAAGCAGGGGGTTGGGGAGATCTGACTGATACCTTGCTAAGATCCCTCTGTTTGCTCAGTGGAGACAGACTACAGAGGCAATGGTGGAGGTGGGGAGAGCAGCGGTCCAAGCAGAAGACATGGCGGCTGGCCCGGGTGGCACCAGCAGTGATGGCAAGCAACAGAATGTCTCAGGCTGTCATTCCTGCAGACTTCACAAGACCCCCTCTCTCTTCAGGGTGACAAGGAAAAATGCAACATACTTTCTACTTTAGAGTCCTGGTCTTAAGAGTTGGCAGCAATCATAACTGGGCATTTTGTAGGGGAAAGAGTAGCTTGGTTTGGGGGCAGACTGCATCCTTTAAAAGGATTCAACAGCAATGGGCAAATCACAGACATCTCTTTGAAGTATATGAATCTCAGCTTATCTAGTTGGAATTGACAAAGGGCCCAAGGTCCCTGAATCTCCAAACTGGAATAGATCTTCAGAGGTCATTTAGTACAAACCAGGGCTTATTAGCTATGTAAGCTTGGACAAGCAACCTGTAACTTCTCTGAACTTGGTTTCCAATTTGCAAAATTATAATAAAAACAGGTACCTCTTGGGTTGCCATGAGGATGGGAGACCATGCTATGTGTTAAAGGGCCGGCACAATGTCTGGATTATTTCTTTTCTCTGGCTTCCCCAAGCCCCGCTCTGGCTTTATTTTTTCCTTATTTGAGGTTCCAGGCTCCTCATATTTCTGAATCACTCAGTAATTTATATGAACAATAGGCTAAATCCTTCGTGTCCCTAAAATTTCTGACCCCTGACAGATAAGGGCAACTTCTTTGGAGGGGCTAAGCTGACGAAAATTCTTTGTGGGTTAAGGTTTGGGGAGCTAGTGCAGACTCACCTTCCTCCCTGCTTTTGTGTCTGTAACAGTGCGCTCGGCAGACTGGCCTCATCCTCTGCCAGCCTCATGCCATTGTTACCGGGGTGCCCGTGGGCCTTCTGCCTGGAAAGCCATCTCCTCCCTCTAACAGGCAGTTCTCACTCTCCTCTCAAACCTCACCTAAGGTCGGTTGAGTCACTCCATACTGCTCTCGAACGTCACCATTTTCCCCTGCTCTGAACTTCTAAAGTTATGATGCACACCACGTGACTCACACTTTACACCGTCTGTCTGGCTTCATGCGCACCCGTTTCTTTGTTCCCATCACAGTGTGCTACAGTTTGGATTTCAGAGTCCCCCAAAGGCCCAAGTGTTAAATCAAGGCTTGCTCTCCAGAGGGGTGCTTCTGGGAAGTGGTGGAAGCTCCGAGAAGGGGGGCCTAGTGGGAGGTCCTTAGCCCTCTGCGTGGTGTGCCCTCGAAAAGGGATTGTGGGAGAGCCGTCCCTTCTAGTCTTTCCCTTTTGGGCTTCTTGCTGATGAAGTGAGTAATTCTGCTTCACTGTGTGCTCTTGCCATAATAGGACCAAAACAAGAGGGCCAAATGGTCACAAACTGGAACCGCCAATATTGTAAGACAAAATTAACCTTTTCTTTTTATAAGTTATTTCAGGTATTTTGTTATAGCAACAGAAAGCTGACTAACATAGACTGTAAGCTCCTGGAAGTACATTTACATTTCATTTATTTCCTCAAGAGAATGTAGCAAAGATGAGCACATATTCATGGGCAAAACTATCTACAGACCAATTGGTTGGGCCCTGAGAGACCTTCTTTCCAGGCAGATCCAAGGCAACCTAAGGACAGTTCTAAGAGGTTGGGTGGGCTCCATCTGCCAACCACCATCCTTGGAGTCAAAGGTGTTATCCAGAAAGCAGGGGCATGGAAAATGTAGAACAGAAAAACTGATCTCTAGCAATTTACTTTCCTTACCTATAACAACTGTCTTAATTCTTCCCCCACTGGAGAGTGCTCTTTACTGATGTAATACGGGGAGCAGTGCCATGATGGTAACAGTCAGCCTTTCTTAGTCTCTCACCTTGGGCTTCTTTCTTGCTCCTTCTGACACAGCTGCCTGTTTATTCACTATTAGAAGAGCCGGGATGACTGGAGTGACTGTCCTGATCACATGGGGTACCCCTCTGATATGACATCAACTTGCAATCTCTTTAGTTAAGAAATCATCTATCAGTGACTTATCGCCACCCCGTGAGGATTTACCATCCTCTCCTATTAATCTAGGTGTCCTCAGTACTTTGAGTACTTTGAGTCAATAAATCTGCCTCCCACAAAGTTCCTCACACGTCCTGTAGGAGTAGGTACGTGCTCATCACTGCCTCGGTCCCCTATTTCCACTAATCTTCAGGGTCTTCGGACAGTAGGCAGACAGCCCACCTCAATCAGATTCTGTGATCTGCACACTTCTCTACCTTCCACTCGATCAAGGTCTTCCTACCATAAAAACAGCCAATGCCACAAAAAGCTGATCCTTGAAAACACGGTAAATCAGAGCAGGCCCTGGGCAACAAGCTCCACATCCTCCGGCACAGGGCAAGAAGAGGCTGATACCAGGGGAGGTGGCCGCACCAGACATACTCAGTCAGCTTCAAGAGGCAGAAGCCTGGAACCCAGGGGACTAGACTCTAGTTTCTACTTGCTGTCACCAACTTGAACAAGAAATGTGACTTCTACTGACCTGTGACTCCCCTTCTATAAAGACAACAGGGTGTATCCTTATAGTGTCCCTTTAATCTCAAAATCCCACCTTGAGGCAAGCAAGAGAGTGAGCGAGTGTGAAGTCAGTGATTTAGGTAAATATATACCATTTTCATCACTACTCTTACTGAATAATGCTATGATAGAGCCGGGAGACTTTGGGAAAATATAATAGTCTCAGAGAAAAAACAAAGAATGGAAGAAAATGGATGGGAATACTAGAGGTGCATTGACATTGTACACATGAAGAATGCAGCGAGGGCCTTAATGTCCCCAGATCAAATGGACAGAGGTGCCCTGGGTTCAGTTTCTAAGTGTAGGCTGAGGTGCAGACTCACCGTCCTCGATGTCATAGGCGTAGGCTGAGAGGCGCAGGGTGGTGGCACAGTAGTCACATTTGAAGCAGCTCCGGTGGAAGAACTTGCCCTCAGCACTCAGCCTCTCCATCACATAGACCCGCTTCTGGCAGAAATAGCATGTGTCGCTGCCCCCCAGGTTCTGCGGGAACTCCTTCTTTATGGAGCCCTGTGGGTGAGGGGAGCACGTCAGGGTGAGGTCTCTAAGCCCCCCTCCTGGAGCTGCACAGCCCCTCGCCAGGTGATTTCGTTTAGAGACAGTAATAAATGGCTACGTCTGCTCTGCTTTTGGCTCTCCCAAAGAGCAGCGGCATTCTCGCAGTCACTGTACCACAAAGCCCCTCCTGAGAGCCCTTGGTACTGGGTGCAGTCTGAATTGGTGCTAACCAACAACCGAGATTTGCTTCTGATGAGGGATCCAAGTTTACAGAATTTCATAACAATCAAACCAAATTACTCTGACAGAATTCTGTTTGGGCAGCATAAATATATACATATGCAGTGTTCATGTGTATATATATATATATATATATATATATATATATATATATATATATGCATCCCCTGGACTCTATAGAGTGATTGCTTTTAGAGATACCAGGTACTTTTCCACACAATATTCTAAACATCTATTGCAGTCCCAGAAATTTAGTTATCAAAATTCAGACATACAAATTAACTAAGCTCCTTAGAACAAACCAGGTTTGTTCGACACAGCAGTGCCATGGCTAGAAACGATGCCCTTGGGGTATCTCTTACCAGCTCCTTCTTGTCTAGAAGGGTTTTGGGCTGCTCTTTCCTTTGAAGCTGATTGGCTATCTGCTCAGCCAATGAGCTCACTCCTCCCGTGTACATCTTTATATACTTCTATTGGTTGGAGATTACAGAATGACCAGAATGAAAGGAAATGAGAAGGGAAAAAAAGTAAATAAAGTAAGAAGACAAAAAAAAATCTTTGAAAGGTATAAAATGATTACACGGTGCAGCAACAAACCATGCCAACACAGTGCCCACAAGCAGGGAAACTGGGTGGTGAGCAAAACACTGTGTCAGCGTCTCCAAGTGGGTGGGGCAGCATAGGCAGGAACAGCGGCTGCAGGAGAGATGATCTTCCACAGGGGAGAGTTTGATCTTTCATGTCTTTTGGAATATACAGTTCCAAGGGGATGGGGAAGTAAAAAGCAGGATGGATGCAAACACAGGAGACAGACAGACCTATATCCTGGTGACCTCAAATTACATACAAAGAATTCAAGAGGAGCAATGCCATACTGGTAGGGGGACGCCCAGACCAACCACTGTTTCTAGGTATGGGAGAGGGCCTGGCAGATTGCTTTCTCATCTAGAAATAAGTCAAGCTCATTCTTGCAAATGACTCTCCACTTGGGTAATAGATGTCAGGAGCGCTGGTGTTACTGGTGGTAATCTTTTTCCTCCTGATTAGCACTTGACCCATAGTGCCTGCTATGTGCAGTTGACAAGAGGCCTTCTCTGCCCATTTTCCCTGTTGATATCTGGTGGGGGTTTAGAGCAGTATAATAAGGCCCATGTGATCCACCCAGGCGCGTTAAGGCCAAAGCCTCCTAGACGGGGTGGGGCATCTTAACCATACACGACAGCTGTGCAGACAAGTTTCTCAATTAGTCTCAGGAAGTCAGGGTGTGTTTCCAGCCAGAAGGGATTATTTTTATAGGTTGAAAAGGTAAAAGAAAAAGAAAATTCAACCAATTCAGTCCTTTTTCTGGCAACGTTAAAGAAATAACAGGGGAAAACTACTGTGTCTGCATCGTAAGCTATACTGTTCACAGCACTGCTGACACCCAGGGCAGCCTGGTTTGGGAGCCTGACCTTGGGAATGTAGTCAGAATCTTGCTGTTAGTTCTCCAGAGACTCCATGTCCAGGTCCTCTTGCACGTGGAGATGACTATGACACCTGGTGTGTGCTTTCCTTTAATGAACCATGTGGGGCTCCCTACCAAGGTCAAAGGGCTGAGACTAATTCTGACTTGGAACACAACAGGAGCAGTTATCGTGGACAAGTCAACAAGCCCCTCAGGAAGTGGTTGGAATGGACAAACATATCAAGTCATGTGTAAGAGAGTCACTGGCTGAGCCACGGCATGTCCCAGAGTGGGCAGGGACAAAGAGAAGTATTCTGGGGATGGGGAGCGAACCAACTTTATGTACATCTGGGAACAACAGAAGCACAAATGAGAAAACAATTCCTGCTTGGCTTTGCCCAAGGCTTAGCTGGAACTGAGGAATCAATTATACCTTTTACAACTCAAAAATAAGGAGGCTTCCAAAGATTGGTGCCATTTGCCCATTAACTTCACAGTTTATATCCGTTAGTGGTCAAGGAAAAACAAGTGCTCCTCTAAGGACACTGGAGAAGCGTAGGTCCGGAACAGACAGACACCAGGCAGAGCGGAGCAGGTCATTCAACAGCCGACACAGGGAACAGAAAGTTGCATTTCTTTCATTCTATAGCAGACAAGTGAGAATGTGGACCAGATGTCCAACGTGAGGCCAGGACGCTGCGCGGCCCCTGGTCCTTACTGCACAGCCAAAACCCATCTCTCCTGACCAGAAACCATCACCCTCAGCAGTTACAGCCAGGGGCTGTCTGTGTGCAAAGGCATTTGCCACATTCAGGTCTTGGCGATGTAACAAGCATCCCCCCCAAGAGAGGTGAAAACTCAAGTTCTGTTTGTTTCTAGCATGAAAAGCAGATGGTTTCTTTCTCCCCGCTCTTAAAATCTAGTCAAAGTGTAGCAATCACTAGGCTTACGCCACGGCACACCACATGCATGCATATGCTTCCGTACATGTACACTGAGGAGTCTGGTCCTGGCTCAAGAACAGGAAACAGAAATAGAAAGGGCAAAAAGACCCTCTAATCTCTATAAATTCCTCTACAGCTGGATCAGCGCCACTGTGGGAAACAGCAGGGTTCACTCCTCACGTGATCACAAGTCAAGAGTCACCCAGAACGCTGCAGACTCACTTCTGCACTTAAGAGATTTACTTACAATATGGTTCATATTTTATAGCACATATGATTACGAAGACGTGGAGTAAAAAAATCCAATGGCTGAAAAGTGCTCCATCATTATTGGCTACAGTTAAAATATGATCAAAGTGGGCTTACTCTGACAGCCTTTGGCGTGTTAAACACAGCTCGGTGAAAGCCAGCAGCCTCTATAACTGAGGTGTCTGCTGCCCCCTCCCGCATACACACACCATTAGCTTCAAAGGAGGGAGGCCGAGGCTGAGACTGCGGCACCCTCCCTCGGGCAGGCTGCATGTGTGCGAGTGAAGTGAGCAGAGGCTGTGGAGGAACACGGTTTGCCAAGTCCCAGGCCATGCTACCTGTCGGAGGGAGTCTGAGGAGGGAGAGGCAGGGCGGTTGGAGGAGCGGAGACTAAGAGAAAGCTCCCACTGGTCAACAAAAAATCGACGAGAAGGTTCAGGTTCTGGCTATAAGATGGAGAAAAGAAAAAAATCAAAGAAAATGTTAAAAGTCACACCTCAAACATAAGAAATCTGACAGTTTTAGACCCTTCTGCCCTAGACCTGCGCCTAAAGGACACGTGGTGAGGAAGCACGTTAGCTCCCGGAAGCCGCGTGGCTCACCGTTTGCCCCCACTGTGCCCGTTACTTGTCCTTCAGCAATGCTTACAGTGAAGCTCACTTTGGAACACAGTCCCTGACTATCAGCCACCGGGGAAAGCCTCATCGTCTCTGCCTTGGTATTCTCACTCCACCAGTCCTATGCTGGTAATGCTGCCAGCGGGAAGCGGTGCGGCACAGGTGCTACTGCAAACACGCATGCCCCTCGTCCCCTGCAGAGAGCCCCCTCGCTGGCTTGAGTCGTGATTTCTCCTGGGCAAAAAGAGATCCTGCCAGCACCCCATCTCTCCCTGGTCTTACAAACAGTGAGCAAGAGACAGCAAATCTCGGGCTGAGCTTGCTCCTTCAATATGAAGGGCAGGCATGGGGCGTCTCTTCCTCCTGTGGCTAATGCTCTGAGAAGTTCTGCTTGCCAAGGAGCCAGCCAAACCCCAAGCGATGATCAGGAGACAAGACTCAAAGCCCCCAGATCCTCTGCAGACTATGCACAACACATGTAGCAAAAGTGGGCCAGGGTCACAGGGACCGACTGCTCGGGACTCCAGTCCCCAGAGCAAGGGGGATGAAAGCTTCATCAAGCAATAACTGCTTAGTTCCTCACCAGGTTTTGGGAAAGTACTTATAGGGTAGGAGGGACAGAGATACTATCAGGGTAAGGAAAAGCCCTCTGCTCCTCCAGCTCCAAGCGGTTCAATTGTACCCCCTACTTTAGCGACACCCACTTCCCAGCATCCCGGGGGTAATTCACAATGTGGGGGTTACCTGGTGCCTCACTAGCCTCTGCTCCAGATGCTCAGCCAGCTCCCTGCCCTGAGCTCAGCACCCAGCGTGGAGTCGGCTATACATATGAGGGGGAAGTTGGGGTGTTTCTGTAGAAGAGTACCAGTACCACCCACCAAGAGGACTGAGCATCCCCCTTGGGCAATGGAGCAGGCAGAGCTGATGGAGGAGCGGAGGAGTAGACGGCGGGCAGTGCGCATGCAGGACTATGGAGCAGCAGAGGGAAAGTCTTGGAAAAGGACACAGGCAGTGTCCCTCCAAAACATCTAGACTGGGGCCCTGCACTGAGGAATCCAGAAACTACCTCCTAGGGAAAGAAAGAAAAATCCCCACATACCTAGCGCCTCCTGAGCTCAAAGCCCTACCTCTTCCCCTTGGCACTGCAGTCCTAGACTGCAAATTCTTTCTCTGGTCAACCTCTCCTTTTACTCAACATACTTTCCTCTCCTCTTCTTTTATGTGCTGTTTTATTAAAAATCATCAGTACCTCACTAAACATGCATTCCCAAAAGGTAGGGCACTGCCCTGCTCAATGAAAATGCCTACTTATCTTTTTGAAAGGAGTGCAGGACAGCCTGAGAAGGAGGAAGAGGCTGGGCATGCACATGCCTAGGCAGAAGGCAGCCCCGACAAGCCTGAGCAAAGCAAGGCCAGCCCCCTCCACCTCCATCCCACCTCCTCTCCCTAACCAGCAGCCCACCTTGGCAGTACATATCCGCCGGCTGGCAGGCTGGTGAGAGGGCAGAGGAAGACAGCACTATGACTAGCTTCCTAATGCATCAGAGAAGTGACCTGATTTCCTGCTTGGCCATATCTGCATTTCTCAGAGAGTAAAGGCAGAAGGGGAGGTAAAAATAATAGAAAGGATGTATGTGAGATTAACAACTACAGATGATGCACTCTAACTGCCCTCTAACCCATTCTGGAGATCTCTCTCTCTCTCATGTTTTTTTTGGGGAGGGGGTAATATTGGGGATTGAACCCAGGGGCATTTTACCTCTGAGCTAAACTCCCAGCCCTATTTTATTTTTTATTTTGAAACAGGGTCTCACTAAGATGCAGAGAGCCTTGCTAAGTTGCTGAGGCTGGCTGCAAACCTGCGATCCTCCTGTCTCAGCCTCCTAAGTACTGGGATTACAGGCGTGCACCCTCCCTACCTGGCTTGAAGATCTTTGAGGATAAGAATAACAACAAAAAAGTTTCATAAAACAAGCAGGCTTTGTCATCTGGGCATCTCAGCTACTGAGTAAACTATATGATGGTCAGTTGTAACCGATGCCCCCTCCCCTTACTTCAAGCTTCTCATCACGCACCCCTTCTTTCCTTGTGTCCCCTCATCCTCTTCACACTTGGTAATTCCCTGTTCTGATAAAAAGCACTGGCTCCCTTAGTATTTCTACTTCAAGATCCATGACTATAAAATGCCACTGGCTTACTGACCTAGCCCTTCTGAGAAACTAACCCTGATAGTCAATGCTGTTCTAACACTAACACACATTTTGGAGGTAGAGGTAGTTCGGTCTTGGAATGGGAAAGGTGGACAGAAATGGGAAGTCATTAAGGGCATTCACAATAACACAAACCCTTAGGATTAGCACCCAGTCTGAATGCTGGGCAGATGAATGCTCTGCAGTGAATACTGTCTGCATGGGTCAACATTGTTAGCAAAAGACTTCTGGCCCTTGGCTGGGTGACAAAGTGCAAAAAGCAAGGGGAGAGGGGACCATGTCCATGCCCCCTGCCCCCTGCCCACCACACAGCGTGCCCCATCTGCTTGGCTCTCAGCATCCCATGCCACGGGTTCATGCTCTTTTACCCTCTCATGGCGGGGACTCTGCTTGCCACGGCTGCCAGCTTCAAGATACCTGTATGTCTGTTGACAACAAAGTAGAAACTTAAGCTCCATCCAAATACTCTATTTCAACTTACTAGTTAACAGTGGGAAATTCAGTGCCAGAAATTCAGATTCATTCCAACACACATCCCGTGTCCCTACAGGTCCCCACCCATAAGTCCATGTATCCCATGACCCAGTGACAATTTTTTGCACAGTCATTCTACCCAGCTGGCCTCCAGTGAGGTTGGCTTCATAGACAAATCCAAGAACTATGGTTAGTACAAAGGTGGAACAAACATTTGTTTCACACAGTGGCATGAGATTAGAGGCATTCAATGCACGGTTCAGAAAGAGAGGCAGGCTGGCAGAGTGAAGCTTTCCACAGCAAGACATCAGAAAAGAAAGGTGGGGAGATGGAGAACGGCGGGAACAAAGGACCACTGCAATAGCCCGGAGGAAACTCCAGGTGGGGAGCGCTCCTGAACAGAAACACGGGACCAAGGCATAATTCATTATGGGGAGAAGTGGATGAAGACTGAAAGCATTTCAATTTATAGACAGGAGCATGTACACGAGAGGCACAGAAACCCACAGACAGGCACAGGACTGCTTTGCGCAACTGCGGAAACCAGTAGCAGAGCAATCGTGGGAACAGGGAAGGCCACATTCATCACTAGGGATAACTAAGGACTTTCATCTTACGCTGCGTACCAGGGACAAAACTGATCAAAGGTTTTCCATGTGGCTACCCTTATCCAGTACCCACGAGTATAACACCTCAGGAGGCAGGGTGAGGCCACAGTGTGAGGCGGAGTCATATAACCCGGATTCAGTTCTGCTCCCATTACTTACTGTGTGGCCTTGTACAAATTACTGGGCTTCTCTACCCTAATGCCTCAGTCTCCCCATCCATAAAATGGAGATAAATAACAGTCCCTGCCTCCTCGTGTTAATGTGAGAACTGACTGAGGTAACATATGAAAGGAAACTAGAATACTGCTTGGGTCAGGGTAAATACAATTGTTAGCTCTTATTTAAAGATAAGGCACAGGGCAGCTACTAAACCAGCACAGCTCATTTCTTAGACCCACAGACACAAGTTGGGCCCATAAAATCAGAATATTACTAGTGGTCACCTTTTAAACAGGGCACCTTAATTGAGAAAAGTGTCTTTCTTCCCACAGATCCTGCACTCAAAAATTAGCACTTCATTTTATAGGAATAAACCACAGAGGTCAATAAGGCCATTCTATAAACACACTTCATATAATGGCGCTCGCCACAAATGCTTGCTGGCCGTCCTTACTGGCCGCCCCTGTGGTTAACTCCTCGGTAAAGCTGCAGTTCTTGGGTGATCTGCCTGGAGGGTGAGTGGGGTGGATGTGGAAAGGTACTTGCTTGTCACAAGGAGTCGGACGAGCAAGAGTCAGGGCTCTCAGAATCAGAAGGAAGCAAACGCATGTCCTGAGGCCCTATGAAGCTTCCAAACTCCCATCTTAACCACACTGCATTGGACAGCAAGAGAAAAATGGCTGATGTAAATGGGGTCTTATAAAAATGTGTTGCTCTCAGGGTTTCTGGGCAACACATCTCTGACAAATTTAGGTTACATTTTAGTTCATGGTTGCATATTCGTGTTCCTATGATGGGAACTGGATCAAACTGCCCAGGATTTGAATGGATAGTGCATTATCCTGAGTCCAGTCAGGAATTGCTCATTTGTAGCAATACAGGTTGCTTCTGCTACAGATGGTTTCCAAAAATGGTCTTTCTTTAACAGTCGTCTTTACAGAGGGGACACCAAGTTGGTCTCTACAGACAGGCAGGAAGACAGAACACAGAGCATGCAGAGAAGATCACCTGCTGGCTGCCACGCGCCCGACAGGCAGGAGGAGTAGGGGGAGGAGACAGTGTGATCACTTTTTTGGGGCAGGTCCGAGAACGCTCCTTTTCCCGTCGCTTTTACACCAACAGACACAAACAGAAAGAACACTGTTGAAACGGTGGCCACACGAAGCTGGTCCTGGAAGGGCTGAGGGGCATTGCCAAAGCGTCCCAAGAGCACGTTCCTGCCTCCAGCCTCCATAGCACACCACTGTGCCTCAGTCTCCTGTTGGCTGCCAGGTGGGACTGGCACCTTCTGTTAGGCACAGGTGGTGCAGGTAACCTATGTAGCTGAAAGAAGTTGCAGTGTAGCACTTCCTAAACACCAAGGGTCAAGGGCTTTATTGGGGAAGTTGTGGGGGGGAGGGGCACAGAAAAAATGGGCTTGATTACATGTACAGAAAAAAGGCAGATGGATATGTTTTCATTAATATGTGCAAACTAGGGAGTAGTGAGGACATAAAAGGGACTCTGGTTGATAATGGAGAACCCTCAGTGGGGCAAGGGAAATGGTACAAGGGAAGGGGGAGGGCAAGAAAGAAGCAAATCAGTGGAATTACTATCATAAACAATATGTGCATGTGAGAATAAACCAACATCATTCTTGGTACTTCATACGGGTGGGGGAAGGCGGGGGGGGACATTAAGAGCTGTGTGCATGTATGCTAACATCAAATTGATATTCACTGTAATGTAAGACTCCAGTGCACCGATACAAGCACGTTAAAAAAAAAAAAGAAAATACCAGCCCACCCCCAGCGCACATTCAAGCCTCACTCAAAAGTTATGTGAAACTACCAAGGCGGTACAAGAAACAGGGCAGAGCAACGAAGCACATTTCACTAACTGAAGACCATATGTACGCTCATGGCTTTCTCCTCACCCTGCTGCCTCCATGGATTCCTTTCCTCCTGAAAGAATGATTCAGAAAACTCTTCGGTATCTGAGAAACAATCACACATTATCCTAAGCTTCTCTGATTCCTTCCAGGTAATTCTGTTTCCTCTGCCCAGAGGGCTGAGTGGGGCCGCATACGGGCTGTGCAAATCAGGAGGCCAGGAAACAGCCCTACTCAGTCTATTCCCAACTCATGTGATAATCCACCTCCAAACCGAGGCCGGTTCATGCTCAGTCTGCCTGTGGGATGCACCCCGAGGTCAAAAGGCGAAATGGTGGGGAGGAAAGAGCCACGCTGTTTACACAGGAGGGTAGGCAGAGAAGTGACTGGCGGAGTTGTTGTTCATTTCCCTTCTTCCATACCATGACCTAAGCTGAAACTGGTCCTCGTGCCAACTCAGCCACCGCCGCTGTGCCCGCCACGCCCTCCCACCTCAGTGGGAGCCACTTCAAAAGAGACACACAGTGAGTCACAATGAGATTCTGCCCGTCAGCCCTGTTCCTGAAGGGAGAGGAGAGGCCAGCCACCAGGGCAAGCAGAAGCAGTACCCGGGCGCCCCAAGGTCCTCTGTCCCCAGCTCTCTGTAGCACTTGACATGCAACCACCTCTAGCCTTTGAGAGAGAAGTTTACAGCGCCAAGACTCGTGAGTTAATGTTGAGAAAAGATCACAAGTGAGTATTACGCATTTCACATACTACACTGTAAGGTATGGTACTCCGAAGCCACGAAGTTCACAGTCCTCACCTCTATAAAGCCGACGGCACGTGAGAACCTAATAGGGTTTCACTAATCCATCTACCCAGCTGCTCTTTCTAACTGTAATCTCTGGTGCCCATTTCATAAAACCTATGTTTAGCCGGGTGTGGTGGTGCACACTTGTAATCCCAGTACTTGGGAGGCTGAGATAGGAGGAACGCAGGTTTGCAGCCAGCCTCAGCTACTTAGTGAGGCCCTCTACAATTTAGTGAGACCTTGTTTCAAAGTAAAAAAAAATAAAATAAAATAGGGCTGGGGGATGTAGCTTGGAGGCAGAATGCCCCTGGGTTCAATCCCCAGTACCCCCCCCCACAAAAAAAAAATCTGTTTGACTTTAAGAGTTCCAACTTACTGCCCAGATGGCCTGCCAGTATCATTCTACTTTACTGACTGCGACCATAAAAAACTCGGATGACAAGCTGCACGGGCTGGGATGAAGAACAGCTTCCAAGTAGAGCCGCACAATGCTACAGGCTACCCAACAACTCATAAGCAGCCCCACAAAACCAAGCTCGTGATGCCTCTTCAGTGCTTCGGTCTTCGCCAGGCTCCTCAGGCCACACTCACTCCTCCACACTTCCCAGGAAGCCCACCGTGCCATGCAGGGCCCTGTCTACCCATGCTTCCTGACCTCCCTCCCGCTGTACTCCTATCTCAGGCCACATTTAAAGACAGTACAAGCCGGGCGTGGTGGCACACACTTGTAATCCCAGTACTTTGGGAGGCAGAGACCGGAGGATCCGGGTTTGCGGCCAGCCTCAGCTCTCTCTCTCTCTCTCTCCTGGTCTCTCTCTCTCTCTCTCTCTCTCTCTCTCTCTACTTAGTGAGGTCCTCCGCAACTTTGTGAGACCTGGTTTCAAAATAAAGTATAAAAAATAGGGCCGGGGGTGTAGCGCGGAGGTAGAACGCCCCTGGGTTCAATCCCCGGTACCACAAAAAAAAAAAAAAAAAAGACAGTACAGGAGTCCGGAGTATCTAGAGGGAGTTCACACCCTCCCTCAACAGATCCTCAATAAAGATTACCTTTCAAATCCTACCTTCCGTCTAGACTTCAAGGAAAAGGAAAAAAATAAGAAACAAGTAAATTTTGGATGAATTTTTTTCAGAAGATGTTCTCCAGGCGTAGACAAAGAGGAGGCTTGACTTCTGCTGTGAGTTTGGACATTGCTCTCAGGATCCATCTTAGCCTCATGGACCACACCTTTCATGTAGAATATTACTGTAGGGTGAGAAAGGAACATTTTCCCTGCATGAATGCCGTTTTTTGAGGGGAAGGACTACGGATTAAACCCAGGGGTGTTCTACCTCTGAGTTATACCCCCAGCCCTTTTATTTATTTTGAAACAGGGTCTCACTAAGTTGCTGAGGGTCTTGCTAAATTGCTGAGTCTGGCCTTGAACTTGCGATCCTCCTCTGAGCATCCCAAGTACTGGGATTATAGGTGTGCTCTACCATGCCCCAAGCCCTGAACACAATTTAAGTGAAGTCCAACTCACCATCCCCCAGCGCCTCCCAGCAACAGAGGCCACCCTACAGTATAAGAGGCAAGTGGGGCCAACTCTGGACGATGCTAGTGGAATCCAGGGTCAGCGCATCTGACCTCTCCACATGCTAGCAGTCCTACAAGATATCAAACTATGAGAAGGCCAATCCAGGCTTCCCAAGAGGAAGAAGCTCAACTGTGACATGGGAGAAAGTACAGTAGAGGCCTCCAATCCCTCTGAGAGGCGTTCTATTTTAAACCAGGTGTCATGACTTGCCCCTTTCTATACTGTGAGGATAAGCAGTTTTCCAGAAGATCCTGAAAAGGTTTTAGTGACAATCCCCAAAAGAGGTTTTGTTTTGTTTTGTTTTGCAGTGCTGGAAATAGAACTCAGGGGCCTCATGGATGACAGGCAAGCGCTCTTTCACTCAGCTACTCCCAGCAGCCCGAGAGTATTTTATTAACTTTTTTTTTTTTTAAGATGGGGGTCTTGCTATATTGCCTAGGCAGGCCTTGAACTCCTGGGCTTGAATGATCCTCTTGCCTCAGCCTCCCCTGTAGCTGAGACTACAGGTGTATACCACCACACCCTATAAAAAGATTATTTCAAATGTGAACAAAATTCCACAAAAATGCCCATGAACACCTTTGCCCAGGCTTTGAAACAAACAAAACCATAGTTCGAGACAATTTTCATGGGTAACATTTCCCCATTTCATGTGAAAAGCTCTACTCCCCCAATTCTCAGGCCTGTTGAAGTCAGGATTCTCCCTCCAATGGACACAAGGAGTCACACTAGGAAAAGTCTACTTGGGACAAATGTCATAATAACGAAGGCCCAAAGGCTGAGGTGACTCAACAACTTACCATAACACCAAAGTAACAGTCTGCCCTTCCAACTGGTTTCTTAAATCTCCAGGAGTTAATTACAGAATCAAATCGGCATTGTCTATGACATGTTTTCCCAGAGTCATGACTTGAAGGAGCAAGAGACTTCCTGCCCTCGAGAGCCAGGGTTCTCCAGTGCAGGCCTGAGCATGCGCCAGCCCAGAAGCAGGGTAGGGTGGGAAGGCTTGGGGCGGCAGCCCCCATCTGGCCCCTGGGCAGTTCCTTTACCTGTTTCCACTGGGGGATGGGGGCAGGGCGACCCTGCTCAGGCAGGCAGCAGGACGGCTGGCTGACCCCACGCTCTTGTGTCGGCTGTGACACACAGGCCAAATGTGGGTGGGGACGGGACATGGAGACAAAACAAAATAAAAAACATTAAGGTAGGAGAAGACACAGAACGAATGCCCATGGAGGAAAGACACACAACCATGAACGGGGGAGGCAGCAGAACTAATTCTTAGAAAGTTACACTTACAAAGGAAAGAAAAGAGCCCCCCTCAACCAAAACCAAGTGCAAACCCAGGAAACAGAGGCTGTGAGTCTCATTATCCTTTTCCCAAGCTCAATGCTGTCTGTCTAATCTAAACTACTAATTCTGATTTGGAAAACTAATCTTTCCCCCCAAAATGAAGAAAGGAACCTTCTCTTAGAGGTAACATTTCTGCCGGGGAGGGCATTCCACCCTTTCTGAGGGAGGTGGAACCAGGGGCTGCCAGCACCTCCGGGCAACCTCTCATGTTTCCCAGCAAATATTACCATCTTTCCTGTGAGCCACAATATGAAAAGAGTAGAGTGTAAACACTAATAACCAAAGATGAGATGTGAGAAGAAGTTAGCCGTGGTCAGAGTCCAAGCAAAATGAGTGCCAATGGCCTGGTCCACTGGGACAATGGCTGCTGAGCATGGAGACGATGGAGAACGAGGGAAAGAACAAAGAGAACGAGTTCCTGTCCTCTGGATGCTCTTTCAGGTCATCAGGGAGTTTTGTAAGTTTTGTAAGAAATCTTCAGGGTGAACATCAAAATCTCAGCACCTCCTCTTGACTTTTACATCAACAAGGAAGAGATGAGACCTAACAAGGACCCCTCAGACGGAATACTGCTTGGCACTCTTACGCATGACTAAGGGAAGCAATTAGTATCCAAATGTTCACATTCCCAGTAATATCCTAGGAAAATAATCTGCAACACAAAACAGCAGCTTTATTGCAAGAATGTTTACTTCTAAAACATCCAATACTAGAGCAACAGTTAAGAGCGTGGAACCCACACATTTTGACAGATGCTTGTGAAGTATTTGGAACAGCATGGGAATGTGTCTAAGGTTAAATGAAAAAAGAAGAATAGAAAAATGTGTGTTAAAAATGACCTCCACTATGAAAACAACAATGCACTGAAAAAAAGACCAAAAAAAAAAAAACTGGAAAGAAATGTTGCAAAATATTAACAGAATTATAGGTACTTTAATTACCTTTCCTGTACTTTTCAGCATTTTCATCAATAAGCACAAAGTTCTTTTATAATTTAAGTATGTATCTGTGTAAACTTATACATATGTATATATAAATATATATGTGTATACACAGACACTTATTTATTTATTTTTTCTTAGATTCCTCTGCTAGTTTTTGTCACAGCCGCTTCAGGACTGAGCAGAGGATAAAGCAGCCCTGAATATCAAAGATGAGCTTAGGAGATGCTCGTCTCTACCACAGTTAGACCCTAGTCTATCTCATGAGACTGAAAAGTCCTCCTTTCTGTCCAACCTAGCAGTCTGGGCCAGCGAGGTGGGCGATGGGCTTACCTGTCTCCTTATGCCAGTGGACTGCGCAGGCGCGTTCTCTTCGAATTTGGCCAACAGCTGGGTTGCCATGTACTTCACTTTGTTTTGGTTCCCAACGGCAACATCCATCCTCCTGTCTGTCAGGGTGCTCACCAGGGTGGGCCTTTCTCCTCTGTAGCCCCGGGGAGCTTCCTCCTGCCAAACAGTAAGCACGGAGAACCAGACTGTTACAGGTAGCCTCCAGACACTCTTCCCTCAACGTGTGGTCAGGACCTGCACAGCAGCCTTGGGTTGAGCTTGGCAGCTCTCTTCAAAGCATGAATCTCCAAACAGTCAGCAGGACCCTGGCACACGGGGCACTATAAGGGTACATACTTGTGCTGGTATCGCCAGATCCCAGGAAAGCCACTGCGCTTTGCCACACATGTGAATCCAACGTGATATGAAGGCCTCAGCATACATGTGTATGTTTATTCCCTGGCTGCTCTCCAGAAAACTAAAGGCAAGAGTCCACAGAAAAAGCATCTGCCCACAGAAATTCCCATAAAGGATGAATATGCAAAGATCTAGTAAAACCAATTTGGGAATCAGGAATTTAAACCAAAAAGGGAAATTCAGTGTAATAATTCTAGCAAATTCCCAGATAAACTTCACCTCCTCTGATTGACTGGTCTTTCTCCTCTTCCCAGCCCCATCCAAGTCCTTTTCCTTTTTATCCTATACCAAGAGAGGAGGGAAACTGCGTTATTCTGGTCATCACGAGTGCCATTAGCTGTTCAGCTCTCAGTAAAATGAGCCACGCACGCACACACGCACCTTGGGAGACCGCTTCCGAGAGATGGTCTGCCCGAGTTTGCTCAGGAAGGAGATGGGGGACTTGGTGCTGGCTATCAGGACTGCTTTCTCCTCGGCATTCAGGTCCACGGTGTCTGGGGACAGAAATCAGCAAAGTTCATGGGGAGCCCTGGGGGGTGCCCCAAAGTCCTCAGCAGAACCACTCTCCCTTGCAGGGGGCTGGTGGAAAAGAAGCTCTGGAAGCTCATGGCTAGGATACAGCTGGCAGATCTTGGCAGGAAACGCCACAAAGGAAACGCACACGTGCGTCTAGACGTTGAGCCTTCTCTTTTCCATCCTCATAAACAACAGCAACTCTTTTCCCCAATACACTTTAGTTACAAAAACCTGCACTTTTGCTTCTCAAAAGTTGGAACCTGTCTGTGGTAGTTGTGGCAAAGTGCTAAAGCCTCACCTTGGTGACAGGAGTTTCAGGCCAGAGGGAAGGGGAAGGAGAGAGGTGAGCAGAACGGTGCCGACCAGGGCCACCAGTGTGGGTGATGAGGAGGCCATGCTCTTAGCTAGGTGTCAAGGGCCCCCCGAGTGGGTATGCTAATGTTACATTCCTCCTTTAAGAACTGCATATGTAGTTAGGAAAAGCCACAGATTCCTATAAGAGTCATGGGTTAGAAGACACTGGGGAGGGGTACCATAAACATTGCAGATTCCAATATTTTATTTATTTTTATTGATTGATTGTGGTACTGGGGATTGAACCCAGGGGCATTCTTTCTCTGAGCAACACCTCCAGACCTATTTTATTTTTTACTTTGAAACAGGGTCTCACTAAATTGCTGACAGCCTCACTAAGTTGCTGAGGCTGGTTGTGAACCTGTGATCCTCCTGTGTCAGCCTCCTAAGTACTGGGATAACAGGCATGTGCCACCATGCCCGGCAGATCAACCACTTCTTCTGAAAGGCTGGTTCCAAAAGAAAGGAGAGAGCCAGGAGAGTCAAAGAAAAAATGTTTGGACAGGAATGATTTTTGTATATTTAGAGGTTAACTGAGAAAGATTTGGAAAAAAAAATGAGAGGTTGAGAACATACTACTAGAGAAGGGAAAAATAATGAGGCAAGGTTCCAGAAATTTCTGCTGATGGCCAAGCAGTAAAAACAGTAATCCTGAGCCTGGTGGCACTGTGTTGTCCTTGCAAAGGACATAGTTGGAAGAAAAGAAAGACATGCTGGGCAACAGTTAAGCAAGAAACGGAGGATTCCATACCCCACCCACCAGAGCCTTACCACTGGAGGAGAGCGAGTCCTTAAACATCTCATAGAACTGAGTCAGGTACATCACCATGGACAGCTTGTCAGGCTCCCCCACAGAGGCCATGTCTTTGCCTGTCATGATGGGAGAGATGCCCAGTTCCTTCTCAGCAATATCAAAGGCCAGCTGGTTATTCTTCTCCACATTTTGCTCATCCAAAGAATCAAAATCTCTGAGAAATAGGACAAGGAAAATGGATCAAGTTGGGCTGACAGCCCTCAAACCAGAACACGCAATATCACGGCGTCATTGTAATTTCTCGGACTTTTTACTATAATCCAGGGTGTGGGGTGTCACTGGGATCAGCAAGCAGGCCTGGTTTTTCTCGCCTCTTATTCTTCTTCCTTTGACTAAGGAAATACAAGGCATCTCCAAGAAGAAATGACTGACGATCTACCCAGTAAAGGGACACAGTTGAAAAGACTCCTCTCATTTTTCCAGTAACGCATATTTACTAAAATGTAAGCTCAGGACAGGAACTATCTTTAATATGTATTCTCCTGTACCTGTGTGTCCACACATCTTAAACAAATGTCAAATAGTGATAAGAATTCTATCTGGATCACGCTGCTCCTAACAGCCAGGGACATAACCCATTGAGGCCCTTAGTCCTGATCAGCTGCTAATGTCCTCAATCAGCTCTGGTAAATCCTACTCAGCTTTCTCCTGTGGGGAAATTGCAAAACTTTCCTCCAAAAATTTTCCCATTGCTAAATTTCCTGAGTTTTCCCAAGCATTTAGATTAACATTTCCCACTGGGTTTTAAGCGTCTTGCTGTTCAGTACGATAACTGATCATGTTCTTCTTTAGCTAACTTTGGGTTAACCTGGCAGCCCTTATTTTGTGTTAACCTACTGACCCCGTGGCATTTTTCCACTTTTAAAGAATTCCTTTTCTCTGCAGATGAAGCCTGTTAAAACTATGACACTCATCCTGAATGAAGTCACTGTAGTCCAAACAGTGCCAAATTAGCTACTTTCTGCTTTGTGTTTGCTGTAACTCCCGCAGGCAGGTTCTGGTGTGTTCTAACAGAAATGTTTCCCCTCTGACCCACATTTGCCCCTCTACCCTATCTGCTAGATCCTTCAACTACTCCTGTCTTTATCCTTCCCTTTCTTAGAAGTTCTCTCCCTTTGGAATAGAAGTGGTCAGCTGCCCCATTTTCTTTCTTTCTTTTTTTTTTTTTGGCATTGGGGATTGAACCCAAGAGTATTCTACCACTGAGCTACATCCCAGCCCTTTTTATTTTTGATTTTGAGACAAGGTCTCACTAAGCTGTCCAGGCTGGCCTCGAACTTGCAATCCTCTTGCCTCAGCCTCCCAAGTTGCTGTGATTACAGGCACGTGCCACAAGCTCCATTTTCTAAAGCACACTTGTGCCATTTGTCATCTGTCTCAAGCTGCTCTCCTTCCCCACTCCCTTTCTTAATGGGAGTGAATAAGCACTATTTTCATTTACCTTTTACCAATTTCTGGATAAGGTGAGTGACAGGAGAACCGGAGGTCACTTACCTTTACCCAAGCATATCTTAGGTGCTGAGATGGAACCCAAGGCTTGCTAAATGCCAGGCAAGTGTTCTACCACTGAGCCACAGCCTCAGCCCTCCTCATTCAGTAAACCTGCACTGAGCTGTGTTTACTAATCTTGCCTCATTAGCCTATAACCACCATGTAAATAAGGGCTATGTCTTTTAGGATTCCTTAAACAACCATTGAAACAAAATAAACAAAAGAGCCTTAAGTGGACCTAATGATAAAAAGCATAGGCAGGCCAAGCATAGGCAGCACACAACTGTAATCTCAGTATTTGGGAGGCTGAGACAGAAGGATTGCAGGTTTGAGGACAGCCTCTGCAACCTAGCGAGACTTAGCAACCTAGCGAGACCCTGTTTTAAAATAAAAAAGGGCTGGGGTGTGGCACAGAGGTAGAATGACCCTGGGTTCAATCCCCAGTAACACACACACACGCAGTGAGAATAATTCAACATGCTCTGCTTCTGTTTCTGAACCTTTCTGTTTGGCTTCCATGGTAACAGATGCCTATGGAGGACATCTGAGGGCAATGGTCACCGTCGCTGACCTAGGGTCATCCTAGTGCACTGATTCTGCAGACAGATGAGTGAAGAATGGACGAAAGAGGAGATGTTACTTATTTAGTGTGTAAGTTGACATGAGATTCATAAGCTTGATGTAGTAAAGTCTTTAACAAAGAAAATACTAATGAACATGACAAGTCAGGTAAGTATTCACTGTTTTCTCTTTCATTGGCAGTGACGTATTTGTCTTGAGCTAGCCAAGTGCTCTAGCCAGGTTTCCCTTGTGACCAACAGCATCTGAGAGATAGCTGGCCAAAACGAAGAGTTCAACTCAGGGCCAATAAACAGAGTTTTCCTTTGTGTGAAGTTAACAGGCCCAGGTGGGTGTTAAAACAATTTTTGACCTTATGAGTATTGTGATTTTTAAAAACTCAGCTAATCATTCCTGTGTTAAGCAAAATACTTGACATATGGAGTTTTAAGTATAATTAAATTTAAATCCCAGCCTTCTGGAGAAAGCGTTTTACTTGTACCTCATTCTAGGAAAAAGCACAAAACTTGTATACTTGATAGCAGGGTGCTCTGAGACCGTTGGTGGATACGAAATATAAATAAAAGTGTTGGTCACGACTTACATCAGATCCGGGCGGTATCTGTGAATAATTGCACAGAGGGCCAGGCCACTTTTCCAAGACATGGTGAGATCTGTCACATTTACTCCTGCGTAGCCATCTGTCTGTCTTTGGCACCAGCCCAGCAGTTTGCTTGAACGAGCTACAGACTCTGAAACAACAAAAACAATTACTATTGTAACTGTGGTTACCTAGTAACATTGATACAGGGTTCTCTTTGCAGTACACATACAGAGTTTGAAAAATTACTGAGATTAGGGGTGAAATAGTCATTACTATGTTTCAAAAGAAAACAGTAAAGAACAAGGTTCCTCAAGTGCTACACAGGGCTATGTAACTGGTGTCATGACAGTGGAATTCTAAGTACCAACTTATCTAGACTCCAAGGTCAGTGTCCATCCCCTAAACACACTGATAACTCACAACTGGGCGATGTGGACCTGCTCATGCTGAAGCCCAGTGTCCCTACGGCACTCCTGGAACCTGACTCAGATGGAAGGGTGCCACCTACTGAACTGTCACCTTCACTTACAACAGTCCTAGGATTTCCCTGGAGAGTAGCTTGGCTGAGGACGCCTTTTCCTCCAAAGCAACACTGGGAAGATTAGATTAGAAAAGGTCCCATTGTATCCAGTAGTACATTAAATTGAAAGCAAACGAAGCTTTGCTCTTACACTTTGCTCTCACAAGTTCTACCTTACCTAGCAATTTGTCAAATGAAGATACTCTGTAGAAAAAGACACACTGACAAGGTTGAGGATCCCAGACCATCTCAATCCCCCAGACCCAGTTTGGCAGACTATATTATAAGTGATTACACCCTGAGAAACTGAAGAGGAAAACATATACTTGGATGTTTTCCAGTTCTTTGACATGTCTTCTAAAACCCAAACAGCCTTATATCAGAAGAGCTCTGATACACACCATTTAAGAGAATCTGTGAATTCCTATTTGTGTCCAAGAAAGTCTGTTCCCTTCCCTAAAGCAGCTGAAAATATTAGGCTTTGCACTTAGTCATTTAGTGATTTGTGAACATAAGACAATAACCATGTATCATAAAGATCCTGGTTAAGTCTTTCACAGTGGAAATGCATTCTGAGACTACACACAGAATTGCTCTTAGTGCATCTGTTGGCTTAGATATTGACTTTATTCAGATGTTTCCCAAGTCTGTATATCCATCCATCCAATATGTACTGGGCAACTTCAATATTTCTGCTTCTTGGTCACCATGCAGTGAGCAGCACTGCACCACACACTCCCCACTGTGACGCTCTGCCTCGCCGCAGGCCCAGAAACAATGGAGCCAGTAACCATGGACTGAAACCATGAGCCAAAATAAATCTTTTCTCCTTCAAGTTGATTTATCTCAGATATTTTGTCATAGCAACAGAAAGCTGACTAATACAACATCCCAGTGGAAAAAGATGAAAATGTTTCTAACTGCCTCTTGGGCCTCATATTCACCTTGATATCCCAAAAGCACATCAAATTCAAAATGTCCAAAACAGAACTCAAACCTTCTCATCCTCCCAATTCCTTGTTTAGACTGATATAGTAACTAACCACAAATACCTATCTCTTGCCCCTAAGGACAATCAACTGCCAATGCCTTTTGATTCTGGTTCCTTAATAGTCTCTCTCACAAAATTAATAATGGCAATGATAAAGTTGCTGCTGTTTCTGACCACCCACTATTGCCAGGCATTGTAGTAAGCACTCTATACATGTCACAGAATCCTCATGATCAACAATGCGAGGGAGGTTTTGTCACTCTCATTTCAAAGACAAAGAAACTGAAGTTCAGAGATGTTCATTAATTCATTCAATGCCCCACACTCTGCAAACAGCAAAGCTTGGCCTAGGACCCAGTTGCATCTGGCCCCAAAGTTCATATTCTTCTAACTGTGATCCACTGTCTTCTCCCATCTCTACCCTCAGCTCAGTACTAGATTTAGGCATTTACCACCTGTGCTTTGACTACTGCAATGTATTTATAACTAGTCTTTCTGCCTCTGGTGCTTTCCTTTCTCCAGTCTATCTTACATGTAGTTGACCAGGTGTCTTCAATGTCACTCTCCTTTAGAAAAAATCTTTAGGGGCCCTCGATACACATAAAATATGGAATGGCCTTTACCTGTACCACAGTATAATGGCAATGTCTCAGGACCTGGCTAAAATGTCATCACATGTTCTATAAAGTTTACCCCCAAAACCTCAAGTGTATGTGTGGGTGCACACACTCTCTTGGGTGCACTCTCTCTCTCTCGCTCTCTCTCTCTCTCTAATATCTGTATCCGATCCACTTTACTTAATATCTCTATTAAGTAAATAACTCTAATATCTGTATCCGATCCTTTACTCTCATAACACCTTAGACCAAGGTAATTTTTTGTTCTGGGGACCAGTTTTGTGCACTGAAGTAGGTTTAACAACATTCCTGGGTTATAACCACTAGATGCTAGTAGCCACCTCCCCCAGTTATGACAATCAAAACATGTCCCCAAATACAACCAAATGTCCCCTGGAGGGCAACCCACCCCTGGTTGAGGACCACTGCCTTATCCAGTACTGCGCACTTGCAGTGGCTCAGTGGGTGAGTACAGGCTTCTCTGAAGCCTTTCAAAAGGCCATTAGCAGAACTCACCATTGCGGGTCAACTTTGGGGTAGTTCGAGAATTTACCAGGTTCTCCATTTCCAGATGAATATCCTTGGTTTCTCCAGTATCATATAAATGGCGCACCTGGCAGAAAAAAGTTAAAAAGAAGGGAAATCAAACACCACATAACAAATTTCTACCCAGAAGTAGAATGACTTAAAGAAAATAGGTTGGGTAAAGTTTACTTATTTACATATTTATTTATTTATTATTTTTGGGGGGGGTTGGGAGTTGAACCCAGGTCCTTGTGTATACTAAGCATGCACTCTACCTCTGGGAGCTATACCCCCCCAACACCATGGTAAAGTTAGACAGAAATTATGATAATAATCTTTAAACCATTATGGAATGAAGTAGAAACAAATACATAATAACTGTAAGTTGTGCTAAAAATTGGCTACTCAGCCACAGAGGTCCCTCTGGATAGTCTCAGTTGGACCATTAAGGCTGCCCATTAATGGCAAAATTTAAGGACACTTTACCACACACATACAGAAGGCCCAAAGATCTAAATTTCAGGTAGAAGATGAATAAAAAATTTCTCTATAACAGAGGCAAATATGTCAAACAGGCTGTTTTCTAAAAATGGTTCTAATGTTTGGGACTGCTATGCTTGTAAGATGTCATTCTCAATAGAGTATTGAAGCTTTAGAGATTCTGAGAAACCTCAATAGTACCAAAAAAAAAAAAAGGTAACAATATCTCCTACTTATAGAGTATATTTTACCTTTCAAAGTTCTTTCAAGTGAATAATCTCATTTGCCTTCACAATGATCCTATTAGTAGGAGGGATTATTATCTCCATTTCTCAGGTGAAAATCTGAGGCTCAGAGAGAGTGAAATGGCCCATCTGAGTCACAAGTGATTAGTGGCAAATATGCAAGTGGAAGTCACATCTGACCACTGAACCAGTACTCTCTCAACAGTCTGTGATCTGAATTAGGAGGCGCAGGATGAAGTCCTGGGTCTACCTTGATCTGTCACATTTGATCTCCTATAAGTCATTCAACAACACTATGCCTTTGCTGATCAATGTGTTGATGGAAAATAATACCCATTTTCACCAATTCAGAAAGACAGACTTGGATTACTGAAAGTGTGTATAGCTATAAGGAATTACTAAAAGTGTGTATGGTATTACTACCAAACATAGTTACATTTATTTCAATCTATCAGAGTTCTGATCAGTCCTGGGAATGGGCCCGGATGTAAATACCTCACTAGAAGGCTCTTACCTGGCTTGGTCGGAGGAAGTTGACGTTAATATTGGGATACCTGGTGACAGGGTCGATGCTGTACTGGCTGAAGTTTTTGCTCACATTCTCAGGGGTGGTCTGAGGCAGCAATCTATAAATGCTTTCCCTGCAAGAACAAATAACTGTGTACTCATGGCAGTGACAAGCACCATAAACATCTCCCTATCCTTTTTATAATACTTCTGTTTTGACAGTAAACAAAATTATCTGATACAATAAATCTTCATGATTGACAAGTTTCCTCCAACCCTCTGTTGGCCCTCGCCTGCCAGGCTACCAACCGGTGACTCCATAGGCACTGGGCTAGTTAGGAGCTAAAGAGAAGAGCAGGGATGGTGATGTGGGCAGTGACAAATGCCTGGTATAATTTAAAAGACAACTAATTTACTATTCTGTTTTTTTGTTTTTTCATACGTGTTAATATTTAATTTTTAAGGAAAACAGAACTTGCCACCATATTTAGCCAAAATGCCTTAAGAAACAGAATTAACTGTTGGTTAAGTCCCTTGATGGAATTGGTAGTTGATATACAAAATTTGATATACAAATTTTGTCTAGTTCTCCTGGTCAAGGCATTGATTCTTTTGTGTGTGTGTGTGTGTGTGTGTGTGTGTGTGTGTGTGTGTGTGTGTGAGTGGTGGCAGGTGTGGGGGGGTGGGGTATACTTGGGATTAAACCCAAGGGCACTCTACCTCTGAGCTACACCTCCAGTCCTATTTTATTTTTTATTTTGAAACAGGGCCTTGCTGAAGCTGACCTCGAATCTGTAATCCTCTGTCTCAGCCTCCCAAGTACTATGATTACAGGTATACACCACCACACCTGGCTTAAGGTGTTGTTTCTTTATCAGTAAGCAAATCCTAGAATTTTGATTTCATTTGTAAAAAATCTGCTTTAAGATAGGCAAGGTGGCACACGCTTGTAATCCCAGTACTTGGGAGGCTGAGACAGGAGGATTGCAGGTTCGTGGCCGGCCTCAGCTACTTAGTGAGGCCCTCTACAACTTAGTGAGACCCTGTTTCAAAACTTAAAAAATAAAATAGGGCTGGGGGTGTAGCTCAGAGGTAGAATGCCCCTGGGTTCAATCTCCAGTACCACACACACACACAAAAAAAATATCTGACAGGGGTTGAGAAACCTTTACAAGCAGTTTGGTATTTTCTTTGTTCGTGTAATGGTCATAAAAGAATAAGATACCACTGTTCAATGGTATAGAAAAATTAACCAATTGTCAATAATGAATTTGATTCAGAAATAGGTTTCTATGAACTTATGAAATAATATCTTGCCTTTGAAAATATCTTTTTAAAATACTTTTATTGGTGCATTATAGTATGAAAATATCTTTAACAAAAGAAAGGAAGAAAGAAAAGAAGGAAGAATGTGTACTCGGCCTGAGGGGTAAGCCACTCCTTTCCTTTTTCTCACCCATGATTTCTTCCCATTACCTTTCTGCCAGGACTTCCAAGGGGCTGGTTCCTAGAGACCAACTTCGTACCATCCAGGCAGAGTCCATAGCAGCTAGAAAGCCCCGGGCTATTCCTGTTCCCATTGGCCAGAAAGGCTATGAAGGAGATAGAAAACAGAGTTAAAATAATTGGGGGAGGGAGGATCCCAGAGATTGAACCCTGGGCCTCTTACATGCTAGGCAAATGCCCTACTACTGAACTACAATCTCTAGCCTTTTTTACTTTATTTCTCTTTTGAGATAGGGCAATGCTAAGTTGCCCAGGCTGGTCTCAAACTTGTGGTCCTCCTGCCTTAACCTCCCGAGTAGCGGTGATTACAGGTGTGCGTCACCTCACCTGGCTAATGAATCATCTTTTAAAAGAGGAAAACTAAACTAAGGGACAAATAGAGTCTGCTGTTGACAGTAGTATTTGGCAACTCTTTGGCCTCTGAACTTCTCTACTTCACAAACTAGTAGAGGGGCCAGTCACAAAAGTTGCAGAATTTCCACCCCTACGTAGCAAGCCTGCGTTCCCAGGGCCTGCTTTCTCTCTCCTGGTTGGTTTAAATCTTGCAGGGCTTCTGCCTGCACTGTAGATGTTCACGCCACAACTGTGACAACCAGACCTGCTCCTCATTCCTGATGGCTCTTTTTTTTTTCCTGTACTGGGGATTGAACCCAGGGGCATTCTACCTCTGAGCTACACCCCCAACCCTACTTTTTATTCTTTATTTTGAAACAGGGTCTCACTAAGTTGCGGAGGGCCTCACTAAGTAGCTAAGACTGGCCGTGAACCTGGATCCTCCTGTCTCAGTCTCCCAAGTACTAGGATTACAAGCGTGCGCCACCATGCCCGGCTTTTGATGCCTCTTTACTACTGCCTCTACCATAAAGTGCTGCCACCCTTAGTACTCACCTCTAGGAGGCTGTCCCCAACCAGAGCCACTAATAGCTGGTGTCCATTCTGTTCCCGTACCAAGGCAGCGTTCTCTGAGGCGTACATACAAGTGAAGTCAAACATGGCCACGTCGGGCTGCCCATAGTGATTGATGGCGAAGTCCAGAGAGGGAAGCTGCTGCTGGGTGGAAAAGTCTGCCGCCTCCCGGGCGTAGTTCAGCAAGGCCTCCTGGTCCACGTTCTCCCGGGAAAGCAGGAGCTCTGTGTCGGCATAGTCCTGTCCAGAGAGAAGGCACAGGATGGAAAGGGTCAGGTAGGGACGGGTGTCTGATGCGTGTCAGACATAGCCTAGCTTTATAGCTCTTCCTCCCCCCAAGTGATTTCACATTCTAAAACCGAGCCTTTTATACAAATTTCTAGGAAAAGGTTGGGGATGGTATTGTTTGGGTTTTTTTCTTTTTGTGGTACTGGGGAGGGGCATTCTACCTCCGAGCTACACACTCAGCCCTATTTTTTATTCTTTATTTTGAAACAAGGTCTCACTAAGATCCGGAGGGCTTCACTAAGTAGCTGAGGCTGGCCTGAACCTGCAATCCTCCTGTCTCAGCCTCCCAAGTACTGGGATTACAAGTGTACTTGTAATCAGTCTCTTCAGTCTGAGTCACACTATTGCCATATCTGAGAGCAGCAAGTGGGCAGAAACACGCCCAGCTGGTGTTTCTAAGAGTGTACAGACTTTGCTGCCTAAGACAGTCCCGGCTTTTCCATTTACTTGGAGCAAGACACTACTCCTCTGTTCCTGACCAATCTACCTCATGGAGTTGTTCTGAGTAACAAATAAAACAATTTCTATAAACCGAAAAAGCATTTTATAGTTTATGTTATCTTCTGCGATCATTATCTTCTGGGTAGCAGGCCACTTTTGGCAGCTGGGACCACATGAAACACTCAGCCTTGCATAGCTCATCACACCCAGAGGAAGAACCTGAAAACTTTAGTGCCAAAGAGATGTGGAGGTAGGAGCAATAGTAGCCTGGAAGGATGGGAAGGAATACACGGAAAATGGAAGAGGTTTTCAAAATCATAGAGAAGGGCCTGCAAGGCTCTAACAGAAACCCGTGAACAAAGAAAGACAGTGATGGGTGAGGGCTTTCCACAGAAGGGACTTTTCTGCAAAACTCCTTTTCTGTTTCTGAGGTGTCCGTGTCCTGAGCCAAGTCTCTACTCCCCTAAAGTGGGTCCTACAGTTTCCAAGTGCCCCTGATGGTACTTTCAGCTGCAACTACAAGACTTCAGAGGCCAAAACACAAACACTCAGGTTGGTCCTGGAATACTGTTTGTTCAACCTTAAGTGGCCACAATCGGTTTAGTACAAGCAGCACACACGGAAGGCATGGCCCTTGCCCTCTAAAAAAATAAATAAAGAGGAAAAGTAAACCATGTCTTGGCATTCTAGATTGTACTTATCTAATTTCAACTGATAGCCACAGCTCTGCCCACATGGTAGATTTTAAGTCTTAGTCCCAAGGCATCCCAACTGCTTGACTGGCTAGTTCTTACTGACAGCCATCTAACAGCTCCAGATAATGAACAAACCCACTTTATAAAGCATCTAGCCAAATATGTCTTGCTTTTGTTTTCACAGAATGCACTGTACAAACTGCTCTGTCCTGTCTCTCCCTGCATACAAACGAGACTGCTATGCTGAGAAACAGATATGAGGTTCACGAGTGGAAAGGAGACTTTGTGCTGTAGCACGTGCTCATCAGCCTGCTCCCCACGCTGCTCTCAGATACGGCAATAGTGTGACTCAGACTGAAAAGACTTGACTCACTATCATCCTGCAAAGACAAAGGGCTCCCTGAGTGTCAGCTACGAGTCTGGTAGGAACTATACAGGCCTGAATCAACACCTCTGGTGCCTCTTTGCTTCTAGCTGCCTCATCACACAGGAACAGTAATTCACATATTCAATAGACCAATGAGACCAACTAAGACTTGAGCCAGTCTCCTCAAGAAACCATCTACTATGTAATTTTCTGATTTCAGGTCATCTCTGTGCAATTAGTTATACGGAAAAAAGGCTGCGCTGTGCCTAGCTAAGGACAGGCCCTTGTTCAGCCAGAAAGAGGCCTAAATATACCCTGATCCAGTCAGTGTCACCTGGACCTCTGATAACCACATCTGCAATAAAACCAGAGCCTCAAGCAGGGCGTTGTAAATACCAAGCACCACTTCTTGGTGAAACTCTCTTCCCTCTATCATCTACCTTCCAAAAGAGGATCTACTGACCAACCAATAATAGTCAGTCATATATGGAATTCACTATAACCACAAATAAAGTTACCTAAAATTAAACTGAATCTGTATGCATGAAATGATGCCTAACACTTGCTTGGAAAGAATCCAAAGGCAGCAGTGGGGAGTGGACTGGGGTTTTATTGAAAGAACACTGGCATGTTGAGAACTGCTAAAGCCAGATGATGGGCATACAAGTTCATTTTATTATCGCCTACTTCTGTTTATGTTTAAAATTTTAAAAAGCCTTTTAATAAAAGGCTTTTTCAAAGTTAAAACTAAAAACATCGGTGATTTCAGAAGATACATTCAGTACTCATTTTGACTCCCTTGCAAGAAAAGCCCATCAGACAACATAGTTCTTTCTCTTGGTGATCATATAACTAGTTCAACAAAAAAAGTGGTCTGAAACAAATCCATTGCTCACATGTAGTATCACCCCTTTGTCCAGTAGACTCTGCTTTTTGGCTGTCATGACGAAATAGTGCGTGTCATCTTTGTAGTAGACGATGTTCTCCAAATCAATACCTGTGACCAGAAAACAAACGTGTGAATAAGCAAGTTTGCTGAGATTAGGGCAGCCAGAAAGACTGTAGTTGGGTCTGTGAGATGGGGTTATAAGACTCCAGGCAGGAAGATGTTTAGACCCACATTCTCACGTCCTACATATTCAAGTTCATGAAAATAAGGAGAATATCGTTTCCCTTTGTACTGCTCTATAATTCACTCAACACCCTAAGTTATCCTGAGAACAGTAATCAAAAATAAACACAAAGCCAGGTGTGGGGGCGCACCCCTGAAATACCAATACATAGGAGACTAAGATAGGAGGATCACAAGTTAGAGGCCAGCCTCAGCAATTTAGTGAGGCCCTCAGCAACTTAGTGAGACCCTGTTTCAAATTAAAAAAAAAAATTAAAAAGGGCTGCAGGTGCAGCTCAGAGGCAGAATGCCACTGGGTTCAATCTCCAGTATGGCCCCCTCCCCCACAGTAAACACAGATATAAAGATGGGAGAAACAAAAACGAGGCTAATCTCTATGAAGGGGTATGGGTATGAGTTAGTTAATGGGTTAAACCTCTTTGATAGTTATCAAGGAAGTTAGAGGAATCTCCTAGATTCTTAAGAACAGGATGGATGCCCAGAAGCAGAGAATAAACTACTGACTTTTTAATTCAATTCATCTAAATGAAAAGAAATCATAAAAAGCAATTGAGTTCTAGAAAACAGAGAATGAAGATGTATTTTTATTGCAGCAAAATATATAAGTTAATTTATTCAAAAGCTATTATACAACAATGTTATTTCTACCTAGGTCATGGTTTGTTTTCAAGCTCAAACTAGAACTCAGAAAAAAGACTACCTACTAAATACCTAAAGTCAGATTCCCAATAAAACTAGAGAGCTATCAACTGGCAGCTTGCTACACGGAGCCCCATAACTTAGCAACACAACGCAGGGGTAAGGGGTTGGGGATGAGTTGGTAGAAGGCAGAATGAAATTTTTTTTTTTTTTGCAGTACTGGGGATTGAACCCAGGGGCATTCTCCTTCCGAGCTTCACCCCCAGCCCTATGTTTTTATTCTTTATTTTGAAACAGGATCTCACTAAGTTGCGGAGGGCCTCACTCACTAAGTAGCTGAGGCTGGCCGCAAACCCGGATCCTCCTGTCTCCGCCTCCCAAGTACTGGGATTACAAGCGTGCATCACCACACCCTGCCCCAGAATGAATATTTTAAAAACAAATGGATAAAAACAAAACCCAGAGCAGCCAGGTCACTGCGCTGAGGACTGAGAATACTAGCGCAGGAGACCAGTGGCACAGGAGCGTCATTCTGAGAACAAATATGAGAGTAAAGAAAGCTGAGGGACAAATGGCACAGCAGCTACACTAACAACCAGCCGCCCTCTCAAAGCCCCAGGAAAACAGTAGCACGTAGCCATTCGGTGTTTATCCTTTTGGCTTTGGAGGCATCTTCACAAACCTGTGGCTTCTCGTAGTTCCTGGAAAAATTTTTGGTTGAATATAAAAGCCACACCACTGATCTCTTCCACTTTGGCTTCTGCTGTTGTATTTCGGTTGATAAAATTTGCTGTAATGGCAATGGCTAATTTGCCACGAAATTCTTTCCGACGAAATCCTGGAGGGAAACAAATTTTCAGAGGGGGCAACAGTTCGCTAGAGAAGAAAGATAATCACATCAAATGGGGGGTTGTTGATAAAGACATTAGGAAATGTGGGTGATGAGAATCAATGGCAGCTCTTCTCCATCTGAAAATAAGCTGTTTACCTACCAGAGAATATAACATTCAGGAATGAAGTCAAAGTCTCCCATATGTAACAAACAACTTGAAATCTGACTGACCAGGATACTACTCAGTACTAGGGATTCTATTTTAAAAGGGGGTGGGTGTGTCGGCTCATCAGTAAGTAGATTAAATCCTGAAGTGCCAAACCCTTTAAGTATAGCTCATCTCCTATAACCCTACAAGAGTGCCCTACGAGAAGTACCCTAAGAGGGCACCGTCTGGAGGATGACTGGGGTGCCATTCAATTAAAGTAGGAATCCTTTATGAATTCTCAGGGGTAGGTATGGACTATGGGGACAGGGTCAGCCTCCACTCTGCTGTGAACCAGGCAAAGGAGCACAAGTCAGTACCTTCCAAGGTGTTCCTACGGCCATCCCCACCGATGATCACTTCAAATTCATACTCTGATACAGGATGAGTTTTGGGGTGTACCAGTGCCCGCCAACCTATCCCTGTGGACCAAAGACAAAATGAAGGTCATCACACATACCACATTTATATCTCCAAGACCATCTCTAGATACCCAGGCATACAGACTGCACAAAAGCCCAAGCTAAGAACACTAAGTGTTAAAGAATGGGGTACAAAATAAGCTTTAAAGAGCACTTACAAAGGGACTTTCTCCACCGTACGATTTTCTGTAACACAAATGCCTGATGATATAATTCTACATAATATAATACTATGTCAGGGCCTTCTCAATAAGCCAAAAGTCCTCAAAGGCTACACAAAGAAGTCCCTTTAACTAGATCTAAAAACCACCTGCAGATTCTTCTAGTTTTCTCCTTTTATCTCATCTGTTCTTATCCATTCAGTGCCCTTTCATGCTTTCTTCATTTGCCCATTTCAACTTACGTTCATTTTCTTGGTCCTCAGGAGGCTGGACAAGTCCTTGGAATTCTACATTGACATGTATTTCGATGCCTAGGATCAAGGCTACTTTCAAAAGTATTAGTTGGAGTTGACGGATACCTGGGTGAATACAAAGACTGTAAGATTGAGGGATCACACAGTGAAGAGAGAACACACCAGGGGTTGCTCTCAGGTTCCACCCATCCCCTGTGCATAGTCAATTCGGGTTCTCAAAGCCTGCTGTGGCAGGAGACATTTTCTAAACTATGTTCTGTAACTTCTCCACACACCCCCGCCCCACCTGGTTCTAGGGATTGAACCTCATGCATGCTAAGCACTGTACCAATGAGCTGCATCCTCAGTCTTTCTTTCTTCCCTTCTTAAGGTCAATACAAACTGGTGGAGGAGATGCTCCAGAGACTTTCAAAGCCATCTACACCTTTGGGTGGGTAATCTAAACAGCTGAAAGCTCAGAGACGGCGTGGGACCGTGGCCAACAAGAGACTCTTTTCTATCTTTTCCTGATCCAGCCAGAGGCACTATTACCAGCAGCATCTACAGCCCCAACACGACATGGCACCTACCACTGGGCATGGAGAGGTGCACCCATGGGCACTTTCTAAGCGTGATGCAAAGCTGCTGTGTCACTTCACAGTATGTCCCTGGCATCTCCCTTCCACCCTGTCACCTCACTGATCTTCATCTTACCAGGTAAGTAAGAGAAATCACAATTCAACCTTATCCCATACTGGCCTACAGTTGTGGAAACTAAGGCCCAAAATGATTAAAAATTCTGCTCATTGTCATAGTGAGATTTATACATTTATTTGTTTAAGACCCTCTCAAAGATAGAAAGACCTGATCTCGCCCCCAAATAAATCCTGCCACACATAATTGCTGGGAGACAAATCCAGTGACTCAATGACCCTCGATCCTCTCTCAAGGCCAAGTTTACCTACAGCCTGTGTCTAATCTGCCAAGAGTGCTTGCAAATCCTCCTCTAAGTCATCCTGGTTATTCTTCTCAGCTTACCACAACCATCACCCTTCTGAGTCACATTCCCAAAGACTCCCTAAGTCCCATGCTAGGACAGATTTTCTTTTTGCAGACAACTGTAGTTCCAAAATGCTTTGCAATTACAGCCTGGAAGAAAGGAAGAGCACTTCCTCTGCCAGGGAGTGTGGCAGATATCAGCCAGTGTTTGATAAACTGGCACAACCACTTCAAACAGCAAAAGGTCCAGTGGTTGAATGTATTTACAGGACACATCTGGAGGAGCTCAGAACAAAGGTTCTTTGATAAGCCTCCCTGAAATCACTAATAATAAAGTAAGAAAAAGACTTCAACGTCATAATGCAGACATTATCTGTTCTGGTTTTCAGATAGGCCAAAAAACAAAATCACTGACTGTAATAACTTGTATTTATTTATCTCAGGAAAGCACATCCCCAGAATGAGCTTGGAGATGCAAGAGAATGGCAAGAGCTGCTCTGGCTATGGACTTAAAGAGCCTCACCCAGCCAGAGGAATCCCACTATCGACTTGCCATTAACGACGCCAGGGCTCTGCTTCCAAGGTGTATGGACTGCACCCCCACACCACTTTCTTCTTACATCAATAGAGCATATGGAAGACCACACTGCAGAGGGCCACAGCCTGTGCACTTCTACTAGACCAAAACCGCCAGAAGACTGAGGCCTAGAATGGTCACCAGGAACTGGTGACCACTTACCATGCCTGCCCCCCTTACCTGGCCTACATACCGCAAGACCCAATTCAGGCATCCTTACGCCAGACTCCTCCTGCATAAGGGACATGTTTGTAATTCAGAGTCCAGGTTACAGAACCACTGCTGGCAGGTTTTGACTCCAAGCAGAGTGCACCTGCTACATGACAGATCAGGACCAAGTGGGCTGTTGAGCAGGAATTCCTCAGATAATCTACCTGTCTATCTACTAAACAAGTGGATGGGAGTAGGACTGAAATCCTACAGGAGAGCTGGTTTTACTCACTGATATGGTCGATAGCTCCAGCACAGAACTTGCCATAGAACTTCTTGGCACCCAGACCTCGTAGATCATGTATGGTGAAAGGCCAGAGATGCAAGACATTGTTGCGGGAAAAGGCGTCTCGCTTTTCAATAACAACCACCTTGGCTCCCAATAAGGATAAGTCAATGGCTGTGCGGAGACCACAGGGGCCAGCTCCGATGATGAGACACTGAAAAACACAGCTGCTTTAGGGGAAGGCTGCACCTCTCAAAACACATTTCTTTTTTTTTTTTTTTTTTTTGCGGTACTGGGGATTGAATGCAGGGGCGGTCTACCTCTGCGCTACGCTCCCGGCCCTATTTTTTATACTTTATTTTGAAACCGGGTCTCACGAAGTTGCGGAGGGCCTTGATAGATAGATGATAGATAGATAGGTGATAGATAGATAGATAGATAGATAGATAGATAGGAGAGGAGAGAGAGAGAGCGAGCGAGCGAGCGAGCGAGCGCACACGCGCACGCTGAGGCTGGCCGCGAACCTGGATCCTCCGGTCTCCGCCTCCCAAAGTACTGGGATTACAAGCGTGCGCCATCACGCCCAGCTCAAAACACATTTCTAGAGAAGTTTCATGAATTCATAACTATTATTCCTAAAAGCCCCCAATAAGGGCTACTCTCCCCACCACCAAGAAACCTTCAAACCCCTATGAGTCACACCATAGCCCCTACAATGGCTTAAAAGAAGAGCTTGTATTGCTGTGGATGGGGAAGACTGAACTGGCAGGGTGACATGTGAACCCAGCGCATCTTTGCCTGGGGCAGCCTGTAAGGTCCACAGATCAGCAACATATTTTAAAGGGTCACCATTTCAACACATGATATGAAAATCACTTCCACTCTTCCATCAATGGGAGAGGACCTTTTGGTAGGTTTCTAAGTCCAGCAGATTTCAGTCTAAGGAGACAAAGGTTTTTAAATACATTGGTCCAGGTAATCTTAAGAGTCTTGGAATGGGTCTACCATGTAAGAAATTCCCAGGAGGCAATTTTCAAGAGCCACAGTTTTATGTGCTGAGAAGAAATCTAGAACATTATTTCTAGACTGGAAGTTCTGGGGAATGCTCTTGAAAATTCATACTCTAGAGAAGTATGCAGGGTGAGGCTGGACATGGGTCTCAGTTTGCACTGTTCGCGTGGAAGGAAGACATGCAGCACTTTGGGCTTTACATTCCTTTTATTCTTTATTATTTTTTTCTTTTTTGTGGTACCGGGGATTGAACCCAGGGCATTCTACCTCCAAGCTACACCCCCGGCCCTATTTTTTATCCTTTATTTTGAAACCGGGTCTCACGAAGTTGCGGAGGGCCTCACTAAGTAGCTGAGGCTGGCCATGAACCCGGATCCTCCGGTCTCCGCCTCCCAAGTACTGGGATTGCAAGCGTGCGCCACCACGCCCGGCTCCTTTTATTCTTAAAAGTCCATTCTCACTCATGGCCTTCAAATTTCTTAAATATTGTTGATGAATTTCTACTCAAATATAAAGCCAATGGGGTGAATCTCTAGGTATGCACACAGGGCAAGTTAAAGATGAGTATCGAATGATTTTTGTTGTGTTTTGTTTTGTTTTGGTGGTACTGGGGATTGAACCCAGGGGCACTCTACCTTTGAGTTACACCCCCAGCCCTTTTTTATTTATTTATTTTGAAACAGGGTCTCGCTAAATTGCTGAGGCTGGCAGCAAGCCTGTGATCTTCCTGTCTCAGCCTCCCAAGTACTGGGATTATAGGCGTGTGCTACCATGCCAGGCTTGGAATGATGATTTTGTAAAGATGACATGCCAAGAACCATGAAGTCACATGCAGGTAAGACTTCAACAGGGCTTGGCTATATCCTTGTTAAGTGACTTTCCTCCTCCTAAATGTGAAGTTCAAAATAGAGCTTCAGCAAAATGCAAAGTTTCTCTCTACCTGATTTCAGGGTTGTTCTTAAAGAGTTGAAAGTTTGAATGTTCAATATGTAAATACATGTGATATGCTCAGAACAGCGTCTGACACAAATAGTCAAATGAACAAAGTTAATGGATCTAAAAAATTTCAACAGGATATAATCTTAATTTCCTAAGCTAGGTTGATGCTAGAATCTGCCTGGTTGTCATCTCTACTCAATGCTTCTCTCTGGCACCTGCCTGTCCATCTCTACTCAATGCTTCTCTCTGGCACCTGGTTAAACCTCCATGTCAGCAACCCCAGGACCCAAGAGCAGTAAAGCCCTTACCTTGGTGTTCGTGCACACTTTTCCCTTTTTGTAGTCTTTGTGACTGCCCCGCTTGTCCAACTTTGCCCAGAGGGCTTTGGCTTTCCAGTAGTTCAGCTTGGACTTGAGCTTGTGATAGAAGGATCGGTAGTCCTTAGGCTTCAGTTCCAGGTGGTCACAGAGCTCTTGGAAGGACTTGAGGGTTCCCTTGCAGGTGGAGGCCTGGACAAACCGGTCAAAGAGGACGTGAGCTTGGTTCATGGTCTCATGCTTCTTTTCCTCCATGCTTCCCCACTCTTGGCACCCCAAACAGAGGGGGCAGTGGGATGACTGTGGATCCACCTGACACTGTCACCTTAATCTAACACAAAGAAAGAGAAAGAAATGGTCAGTATTTCTGTATCTACATTTTCCACGAAATATACTCTTTCCTGAAAGAGAGCTCCCAAGTGATAACACATTCATTCAACAAATGTATACTGAAAGGCTCCAGGCACCAACCAAGACGTCCAGGTGGAAAGATGAGGAAGGCAGCTTTTGCTTTCAAGGATCCTGCAGTCTAGTGGATGGCAGATGCCAAAGCATAGTGCTGCAATATATTCAATGCCACCAGAAGCCAGGCATGGTGGAGCAAGCCTATAATCCCAACTAATAGGGAGGTTGAGGCAAAAGGAAAACAAGTTTGAGGTCAACTTCAACAACTTAGCGAGACCATGTCTCAAATTTTAAAAAAAGGGGGGACTTGGGGATATAGCTCTGTTTGATCCCCAGTACTTCAAACAAACAAACAAAAACCAAAAAAAAAAAAAAAACCTAAGTGTCACTAGAGAGAGAGGCACAAAGAGGTAGGGTCCTCAGAGAGATGACAACTGAGTCTTTCAGGATAAGTAAGTGCTAGCCAGACAGGAAAAAAGCACAGGATGTGGGAAGGAAAGGAAAGCAGGCAGTCCTGTGAGGGATTCACACAGATGGAAGAGTCTAGAATGATTCCCAGCCGGGAGTGATGGCACATACCTGTAATCCCAGTACATGGGAGGCTGAGACAGGAGGATCACAGGTTCAAGGCCAGCCTCAGCAACTCAGCAAGGCCCTTAGCAACTCAGTGAGGCCCTATTTCAAAACAAAAAAATATAAAAGGGATGAGGGTATAGTTCAGAGGTAGAATGCACACACACACAAACACACACACACACACACACACACACACACACACACACACAGAATGACTCCCAGTTTTCCAGCTTAGGCCCTTGGGAAATGGTGACAGCAAGCCAACAGATTCAAAGCAGAAGCTCTCAACTGTGAGGGTGGGGTGGTGAGCCCCCTTCTCCACCTGTTGCTTCTGAGCTCTCTACGGGAGATGCTCGCTGGGCAGGGAAGAAAGAACATGAAGTTCAGGGGAATGGCTGGGGACGCAGACCTGGAGCCTTAGCATACAGGTGGTAGTAGAACCTGTGAAAGCAGGTAAGAGCACACAAGGGGAGTGCACAGTCAGAGAAGGTCTCTGCATGAGATCTGGGAAGCACCAACCTCTAAGAGGCCGGCAGAAAGCTGGGCCCTCTAGAAAGATCCAGACATCAGGGAGAGAGGTTTGGAGAAAACCAAAGGGCAGTATCACAGAAGTCTAAGCAGCAGCAAGTGCAGATGTGTTAATGCCAGCAGGCACGTAAAGGGCTCAAAAAGTCCACTGCATGTGGTACGCAGCAAGCGGGGGACATTTTAGAGCCATCCCATGTTGCCCACAATCCTTTTTAGTAGTAGCAATGATGACATCTATATCTTTCCACTTATCAAAAACATGCACACAACTGCCATTCTGTGTGTCTGCTGGACAAAGGCTTGCAGGCAGGAGATGGCACCTTATGTACTGCTTCATCGGCTCCTTCCCTTTGTACTACACTTTATTTATCATCACTATTACAACTATTATTGGGAGGTAGGAGGCAAAGAGCCAAAGACCAAACTAAGCCCTAGGAAGAAGAGATGTAGAACAGCGTGAAGGGGCCACCATGGCCCTGAGCCACACGTGCCAACGCTGGCTCATGACCCTGAAAGTCACTCTGTCTCATGAGACCACGGTTTACCCTCGTGGAAAATGAGGAAAGACATGATCTCTGAAACTCTCTTCCAATTCTGAAGTTCTCTGAGTCCAGTGTAGAGGAAAGTCTCCCGGCTAGGAGATGGCAGAGTGTGATCCTGACCCTGCCTAGCCTACCTGTGTTCACAGTATGGTTCTTCACAGGTCTGTCACCAAGTTACCTACCACTTGTGGGACAAGCGTGACTGGGCTGGAGCTCTGGAGGATTTACTTGGGGATGGGATGCACTGTGCTCAGGAAGGGTATAGAAGCAAGAAGTGGCCTGCATTCACTGAATTGACCTCAGGGTAGTAGGAGCCACCAAGCTATGGGTACTAATAATATCAATCTTGGAGGACAGGCATCAAGTATCACAATGACGTGGATGAGACCCAGGGTTCTACTGTGAAGCCCTTACTCTGGGCAGGTCTCCCAGCAACAGTGACCCCGCTGTGGAGTAGAGATCACACTCTGCTTTCTCCATACTTCCCCATGGTATCATGGCTGAGCCAGATCACCCGGGGATGTGTTTTAAGTTTCATGAGAGAAGGCAACAGCTATAGGAACTGCCATTCCCCCTCACATTTTCCAGGTCAACAGGCAAAATACTCTTCGAGTGCTGTGGAGGATGAATGGAAGACGGCAATGCAGTACTACCTAAAACACGCTGACTCAGCTTCTCACCCCAAAAATGTTACTTACTCAGCAGCCCATCTAGCTCTGGATAGTAAAAAATACCCTGCTGATAAACATGCTTGTCCCACGGTCCATGTGGCCAAGAGTCCAGCCAAAAACGGAATTAGGAGGCTGGGATAGCTCAGTCGTAGAGCACCTCCCAGCATGCGTGAGGCCCTGGGTTCAATCCCCAATACAAGCAAGCAAGAAGAGAATAAAAGAAACGAAATGAACTGGAACAAACCTAAAGGCCCATTTTAGTAAGCAGCAAGAGAAGTATTTTACAGTTCCTAAAAAGAATCCATTCTTCTTCTCAACAAGCCAAGACTAATCTTAAAAAGTGGTGGATAGTTAAAAGACGGTTTGCGGGAGTAGAAAACACCACCTGTGCAGACAGGCGGCAGGTAACAACCAAGCACTGGAAACAGACCCCAGCGAGCACTTGCTACGCCTGGCCTCTGCTCTTGTCTTCTGCATGGGGATCTCTGCAGCTTTACTTGCTCTTTGGCCAACAGATAGCATTGTGCAATCCTGACCCTGCATACCCTACTTGTGTTCACAATCAACCTTAACTCCACGACAGTCACAGTGAAATGCTTGGCAAGCTTTAAACACACCTGGCCTGATCTACCTTGGGTCAAGGAAGAAAATGATTTTTCTTTGTTCCTGAAGAGCAGCCACCTTCTACTTCTTGCCAGGATCTGGAGCACTCAGAACTGTGACTTTTTTGCTGAATCCAACACATTGAAGATCTCACACCACCTTCCTTTCGCTCTCTTTCTTTCTTTCTCTATTTTTTTTTGTTTGTTTGTGTGTGTGTGTATGTGGTACTGGGGGTTGAACCCAGGGGCACTCTACCTCTGAGCTACACCCCCAGCCCTACTTTATTTTTTTATTTTGAAACAAGGTCTTGTTAAGTTGCTGAGGCTGGCCTCAAACCTGCAGTCCTCCTGTAGCAGCCTCCCAAGTACTGGGATTACAGGCAGGTGCCACCATGCCTGGCTCACACCATGTATTTCTAAAATCCTTCCACCGGTCTTGTGCTCATAGATTCCCTCGAAGTGCATCTTGGGCATTTTTTCCAAAGAAGAGCTCTACCCCATGGGCTAACATCTCCATGACTGGTTGTAGACCATTCTGAAATAAATATTCACTTCCCAACAACCTCTAATCATGACAGAGAAGATCCAAATCAAATTTATCCATGGACAAACACCTTCATTAATAACTTCCCCGATCCTTCTGCAAGTGTGAAGCACTTTCAAATGAACAGGCTTCAGTACCAGCCCCCGGAGCCCTGCAGAGCACCCTCTCCCGAGAGGCCAGCAAGTATTAGGTGCCCAGGCTAAAGGATCAAGACCTGCAAGCCACTAATGACAGCAGATAAACCAGCAGGTTGGTTGCTTGAACAATGCGACAGGCACCTGAGGTAAGACTACACGAGACTGATTCCCCTGGGCTGCCTCGCTTTTCCTCCTTTGCGAGTCAGATAGCTGCAGCAGGAAGGCAAGTCTTGAGAGACACGGCATTATTCTGCCACACTGGGACTGTCTGATTTGTAAGAGGACATGTCTGATTTGTAAGAGGACATTTGTAAGAGGACATTCTGACTCACAGCCGGGAAGAATGGCAGGGAAGGGCCATTCCTGTTACAATCTCATTTCCCTAATTGCTGAAGGTCAAAGCCACCTCATGCTCCCCCTGGCCTGTCCTGGACCACCCGTGTACCATTCATCCCTGTATCCTGGGACATTAACATTCATAATCACAGGAACCTAGGAGCCAGGAAACCTGGCAAGAAGGTGCCAAAAATCCTGCAGGCAGAAAAGCCAAGGTGTGGAAAGAAAGGGGTAAGGAAGCGAGGAGCCTGAGGAGAGAAGAGGAGGAGCCGGCCATGCCCAGCTTCCAGTGCATCCGTGCACTCTCTGCCAGCTGACGGTACCCTGCATGTTTTGTCTCGTGGCAGCTGACTGCTGACTCAGACGCTCTGCGCATTCCTTGGCGGTGGAGGGAAGTGGCGGGGAGACAGATGGCCGATGGAGAACGTGCAGGAACAGGGTTCATGTTTCTATTTACGACGAGAGTGAGAGTTCATCCCTGACTCATGGCTGGTTATGAGAACACTCAATCTCTAGCTCTTAGAATAGGTGGGTGGTTGTTTGTGGGGTTAGGGAGGAGAATTATGTTTAAAAATAGAAAAAGAAAAGAGAAAAGAACAAAATAAGAATCATTCTTCAAGAGTGGAGGACGAGAGTGAGGCTTAATTTTCTCCCCTGTGTGCGCCATTAATATACCAGTAGATATACAAATCTCTGAATTTTAAAAGGATTCCACAAAGCCCTCCTCTCCCTGGCCCATTCAGTGAGAGATGCGACTCGTCTAAATAGATCCCAGAAGTAGGTGTATCGGCATGCTTGTTTTGGAATGCTGTTAGGAGGAAACTTAGATGAAAAATGCATTTCGAATTATTGAGATTCCATCGTGTTTTACCACAGAAACAAGGACCAAAATCACCAAAATGCCCAGAGTTCTTGACCGATATTTCTGCAACATGGGCAACTGGGCTGCCATTGTCTGAGGATGAGGACACTGACGGCACAGGGCAGTGAGCTGACTAAATCAGAGACCACTGGGGACTGGGGTCCCTTGCCACCTTGAACTGCGCGCCTCAGCTCTGTAGCTTGCACAGATCTTAGGTAACGTTCTCTGGTGCCTAGGAAGCGAGCTGGGAATAATATAAGAAAAGGAGTCTTCCCTCGTGTATTCTCTCCCTCTCCTTTTTTTTACTGTGGTAAAATACACATACTATAAAATTCCTATTTTAACCATTTTGCTTGGTTGAGATTGCTGGATCATAAAATAGTTCTATTTTTAATTTGGGGGGAAATCTCCAAACTGTGTTTTTTTCCACAGTGGCTGTACCATTTCACATTCCCATCAATAGTGCACAAAGTTTCCAATTTCTCCATTTCCTCACCAATACTTCTTTTCTTTTTTTTTTTTTTAATTGTGGTACCGGGGATTGAACCCAGGGGCATTCTACCTCCGCGCTACACCCCCGGCCCTATTTTTTATACTTTATTTTGAAACCGGGTCTCACGAAGTTGCGGAGGGTCTCACTAAGTAGCTGAGACTGGCCGCGAACCTGGATCCTCCGGTCTCTGCCTCCCAAGTACTGGGATTACAAGCGTGCGCCACCACGCCCGGCTCTCACCAATACTTATTTTCTGTGCTTTTTTTTTATTATTTCTTGATAGTGGCCATCGTAAGGGTATCAGATGGTATTTCATTGTACTTTTGATCTGCATTTCCCTAGACATTAGTTATGTTCAGCAGCCTTTCATGTACTTATTGGCCATTTGTATGTCTTCTTTTAAGAAATGTCTATTCAAACATTTTACCCATTTTTTTTGTGTGTGGTACTGGGGATGGAATCCAGGGGCATTCTACCTCTGAGCTACACCCCCAGCCCTATTTTTATCCTTTATTTTGAAACAGGGTCTCACTTAAGTTGCGGAGGGCCTCACTAAGTAGCCAAGGCTGGCCGTGAACCCAGATCCTCCTTTCTCAGCCTCCCAAGTACTGGGATTACAAGCGTGCCCACCACGCCCGGCTTTTACCCATTCTTTAATTGACTTTTTTCTATTCTTGTAAAGCTTTGGGAGTTCTCTGTAAATTCTGGATATTAACCTCTTATCTGACACATGATTTGCGACCACTTTCTCCCATTCTGTGGGTTGCCTTGTCTCTCTGACAATCTTTTGATGTACAAAATTTAAAATTTTTCATAAGGTCTAATTTGCCTAATTTTCCTTTTGTTGCCTTTGTCTTTGGTGTCATATCCAAGAAATCATTGCCCAATCCAATGTTGGGAAACTTTTGTCCAGTGTGTTCTTCTGAAGTTTTATAGTTTTAGTACATCTAGGTCTTTGATCCATTTTGAGTTAATTTTTGTATATTTTATTAAATAAAGATCCAACTTGATTCTTTCACATGTAGATATCCAGTTTTCCCAGCACCACTTGCTGAAAAGACTGCCCTTTCCCCATTGAATGGTCTTGGCATCCTTGTAAAAAAAAAATCATTTGATTGTATATGCAAGAGTATATAGCTCTGTGCTCTATTCTATTCCATCAGTTTATATGTCTGTCTTTATACCAGTACCATGCTGTCTTGATTACTACATTTTTGTAATACGTTTTGAAATCAGGAAGCATGAATCGTCCAGTTTAGTTCTCTTTTTTTAAGATAGTTTTGGCTACTTGGGGTCCCTTGAGAATCCATATGAACCACAGAATGGGTTTTTCTATTTCTGGGGGAAAAAAATTCACTGGGATTTTTTATTTATTTATTTATTTATTTATTTATTTATTTATTTATTTATTGGTATCAGGGATTGAACCCAGGGGCATTCTACCTTTGAGCTACACCTCCAGTCCTTTTCATTTTTTATTTTGAAACAAGGTCTCACTAAGTTGCTGAGGCTGGCCTCAAACCTGCGATCCTCCTGCCTCAGCCTCCCAAGTACTAGGATTATAGGCATGCACCACTGTGCCCTGCTTCGTTGGGATTTTGATAAGGGTTGCACTGAATATATAATTTGGGCAATAATGACATCTTAAGTCTTCCAAACCATGAACATGGAATGTATTCTCATTCATTTGTTTTTAAATTCTTTCAGTAATGTTTTATAGATTTTATTGTAAAAGTATCTCACCTCCTTGGTTATTTCCCAAGTATTTTATTATTTTTGATGGTATTATAAATGGAATTATTTTCATAATTTTCTTTTTAGATTGTTCACTGTTAGTGTATAGGAATGCAACTGATTTTTGTATGTTAGCTTTGTATCCTGCTACTTTGCTGAATTCCTGTATTAGCTGTAATTTGGGGGGGGACCTCTCTAGAGTTTTCTGCATAGTAGAGTATGTCATTAGAGATAATTTCACTTTTCCCTTTTCAAAGTGGATGCCTTGTCGTTCTTTTCTTGCTGAATTGCTGTGACTAAACTTGCAGTATGTTGACCAGGAGTGGTAAAGTGGCCTTGCCTTGTTACTGGAGGAACAGCTTTCAGTCTTCACTACTGAGTATGACGTTGCTATGCGTTTTTTATCTGTAGCTATTATTAAGTTGAGGTCATTTCCTTCTATTCCTAGTGTGTTGAGTGTTTTTATGAAAGGGTGTTCAATCTGCATGTATTCCTGTTTCTGTATACATTCCATCCTCAAAGCTTCTGACTTTCCATGCTATTGAGCATCAAACTCCCATGCAGCAGGATAGCGAAGAAACATAAAACCCGTCCCTACCCCAACCCTGCATCCCTCCTTCCAGATGACCCGGTCTTTATTCACATAGTGGTAGTCTTCATCCACGCCTGCCATTCTGCAAGAACATTATTTAAATGTCTCTCTCTTCTACTAACTGTGAGCCTTATTAGGGCAGGAACCAGGTCTCTGTAGCTACAGCCTGACCCACAGTAGAACTGTTCTGTTTCTATGGAGTTAGTGAGAGGAAGACTGAGTCCAGCAGCTCCTTGAAGGATTAGTCCTGTGGAAAAGCATTAGCCTGGGCCTGGGAGGCTGGGAAAAGGGAAAGAGAACTGAATGGATGTTACAGAGAAGATTTCTAATGTGCTACCCAAACATGGTACCTAAGAACCCTACAGTTGCCTGTTGTAGTTGGTGATGTTCTACGAGAAGAAACTAGCAGGAATGAAGCACTTTAGCTGGGTGTGGTGGCCCACACCAGTACTTGGGAGGCTGAGACAGGAGGATCACAAGCTCAGGATAGCCTCAGCAACTTAGCGAGACAGTGTTTCAAAATAAAAAATAGGGCTAGGGGTGCAGCTCAGAGGCAGAACGCCCATGGTTTCAATTCCCAGTAAAACACACACATTCACGAATATAATACTTTCACTGAGTGTGGTGGTGCAAGCCTGTAATCCCAGTACTTGGGAGCTGAGACAGGAGGAGAGCAGGTTTATAGCCAGCTTCAGCAAGGCCTTCAGTAACTTAGTGAGACCCTGTTTCAAAATAAAAAGTAAAATAAGGCTCGGGGCATAGCTGAGAGGTTGAATGGCCCGGGCTCAATCCCCAGTACCAAACACACACACACACACACACAAAGAATGTAGCACTTTCTTATGAATCTTCATACTACCTTATTCTGGGCTGTGGACTGCCCCTTTCTAGAGGCGTCCAAGAAGAACACGGATCAGATGGTCTCTGGGTTCTCGTCCAAGCCTCTAATTCTGAAAGACAGTGATATGGCCCTAATACTTATGTATTTTCTAACTTTTTATTTCTATCTTTGTCAACAACCTATTTCTTCATGAAATCAAGTTAAGACACCTCCACAACTGAGAAATGAAGTGAGTCAGAAACAGACTGACCTCTGCCTTGTGGTTCTGGTGCTGAAGCGCACATTAATACATCCAAGTCAGAAGCAGGCCAGCAACAAACATAGTCATGAATGCTGATGCCACCATCTGCCCACAGGAGGCCTGCATACGCCTGTGATCCCAGCTACTCGGGAGGCTGAGGCAGGAGGATACCAAGTTCAAAAACAGCCAGGGTAACTACGCCAGACCCTGCCTCAAAATAAAATAAAAAGGGCTAGGGATGCACCTCATGGTAGAGTGCTCGCTTAGCATGTGTGAGAGTCCAGGTTTAACCCCTAGTGTGGAGGCGGGGTGGGGAAATGTTTAATTAAGGTCCGATGTCTTATAGTTTCCTCATCTGTAGAATGAAAAGACTGTTCACCAAATCATGGGATTTTGTAGGAATTAAGTAATGAATATAAAATGTTTAGTGTCCTGAGCACATAGCAAGGCCCAGTCAGTAACAGCACTGCTCCTACCTAGCAGTTCATAATCAATCCTGGCGCCCAGCATGGCGGCGCACACCCACAACCCCGGCACAGGAGGACGGCAAGCACACTACCCTCAGTTCAAGCAACTTAGTAAGACCCTGTTTCAAATAATAAATAAAATAGGCCCGGGGTGTCTAGCTCAGAGGTAGAATACCCCTGGTTCCAATCCTCACCACAAAACCATAAATAAACCTCAGCAACAAAAGGTGCTACTCAGTGTAAATAAATGGCCACTCTATATAACACAAGTAGAGCTCAGTTTTGTTTTTCGAGGGAAAGAAAAATATTTCACAACTTCCTTTGTTCCCCTCCCCTCCATATGTTCTAGAAGGTGTGGTAATGGCACTGGGAAGGAGGGGCTCAAGGAGTAAGATCTGTGTCAGTGAGTCCCTGCCACACTTAAATGTTAAAATAAGAGTCAGGTGTGGTAGCACACGCCTGTAATCTCAGTACTTGGAAGTTTAAGACAAAAGGATCGCAGATTCTAGGCCAGCCTCAGCAACTTAGCAAGACTCTGTCCCCCCCCCAAAAGAAAAGACTGGGGGTGTAGGTCAGAGGTCAGGGGATGCTCCTGGGTTCAATCCCTAGTACCAGAAAAAAAAAGGTAGAAGCACCCCTCCAGATTGGTAAGCTAATACTAGATAGTTACTAGGTCTCGGCTCCACACCTATGTGAGCTTCACCGATGCTGAGAGGTGAAGCTCCATTTTGCAGATGGGGAAACTGAAGCTTAAAGAAGCTGAAAGGTCACCAAGCAAGAAGGAGGTAGTGCAGTCACGTTTTAGATCGACACCTACCTATTTTGGAGCCCAAGTCCCTAGCCATTGTGAAACACCACCTGAGAATACGGCTCGAGAAATGAAAGCCCACCAGAATGCCCCCGCATCTTGCTGCCAGAGAGCAAACAGGCAGGTACTCTGCGAGGAAGACAGCCACCTAGCTATCAGTGGCTATGTGGTTTCAGGTAAATTTAGCAAGGACGGCGCAATACAGGATTCTTTCTCTTCTCACGACTTATCATCGCTGCATCTGCTCCTTTGAAATGGAGCCCTCTCACAATGGAAGTAAGAGCAGTCTGGTTTCACAGGAATTTCTCATATTGGCTGTTGAAAGGCTAAGCCACTAAAATAGTACTAACATAGGACTTATCAGCCTGCATTCTTTAGTAGGCTCTAGCACCCCTGCCATCAGCAATGTGAATTACAAAGCACTTTCTAATCACCTAACACTACTACACTCACTGTAGGAGCTCAGGGCAGGATAGGAGGTGACCTCAGCCTTCCTAATACCAAGCTTACAGACTGATAGACCAGCCGCACCCACCCAAGAGCATTGCTTCATCCGGGCTCTGGGGGCCATGAAGGGGCCTCTGACTGGAGAAAAAACCCCACTGAGGATGTGGGCAAACACAACCAAAGGAGAATCCCAACAAAAGCTGTTCTGGGCAGGCCCGGCTCCAATCGCGCTCAGCAATACGCACCCAGTTCCAGGCACACAAAAGGCGCTCGATGAAGTTCTGCTGAACGAAGGGCTGCCAACGCCCTTCACGTGCAGACTCGGGAGGCTGGCTTGCTGGCAGGGAAACCTCGAGGGCCGCTGCGGCAGAGTCTCAGAGAACACCGAGGCTCCAGCAGTCCCAAGAGATACAAATACCCATAGAGATGACTGCAGAGCTTTTGGAAGAAGAACCGGGTCCCAGAGAGGCACGCTGCGATGTCTTAATTACCTCCCTTTCCAGGATAGAACCTGCAGGTTCTAGAATGCTTTCCAACATACAACTGGCAAGAGTCTAACCTGGAACAGAATCTGGGGTTTCTCTCTCAGTTGTCTAGTCAACCTACTATCACAAAAACACAGCACGGTCAAGGGTAGGCAGCACGTGAAAGTTATCTCATTCAACAGCCATCCCACCCTGGACTCCTCCAACCACCCAGAACATGCAGACAGCTCCCATGACTGGCAACTCTCCTCCTTACAAAGTAGTCTTTCCCATCTTTGAACAGCTTGAAATACTAACATTTCTGTGTAGAAGACTAAAATCTTCTGCTCATAGATTTTCACCCACCGGTCCAAAATTTGCCTCTTAATGGTATCCAGAACAAAATTAGTTCCTCTTTCACATGAAAGTCATCCAAATGTTTGCTATCTACACATTCTCCTCTGTTGCTTCAACCATTTCTCCTTTGACGTGTTCTTAAGTTCTTCGTTTTCTTAGCATTCTTTCACAAGCTCCTATCATTAATCTATAGCTATGCCCATGCCCGTCGCATCTGCCTTCTTCCTATGACAACAGACAACCATCGTGTGTCAACCTGAAGCCACCCTCTACCTATGTACCTGATCCCACTCCTCTTACTCAACCTTCCTTCCTTCCTTCCTTCCTTCCTTCCTTCCTTCCACCTCCAATCTACACCCCCAACCCTTTTCTTTCTTTTTTTTTTTATTTTGAAACAGAGTCTTGCCACACGTAGTGGCACATGCCTGTAATCCCAGTACTTGGGAGGTTGAAACAGGAGGGTTGCAGGTTTGAGGCCAGCCTCAGCAAGTAGCAAGACTCTCAGGACCTAGTAAGACCCTGTTTCAAAATAAAAAGAAAATGAGGGCTGGGGTGCAGCTCAGAGGTAGAATGCCCCTGGGTTCAGGGTTCAATCCTCAGTATCACAAAAAATGAAGGAAGGAAGGAAGGAAGGAAGGAAGGAAGGAAGGGAGGGAGGAAAGGAAAGGAAGGGGAGGGAGGGAGGGAGGAAAGGAAGGAAAGGAAGGGAAGGAAGGGAAGGAAGGGAAGGAAGGGAAGGAAGGGTGGGTGGGTCTCACTAAGTTGCTGAGACTGGTCTCAAGCAATGTTCCTGTCTCTGCCTCCAGAAATACTGAGATTACGGGCCTGAGCTACCATGGCTGGTCCAGACCTCTCATCTTTAAAAACCCAGTCACAAGTTTCTCTTCTCTTTTTCTTTCTTTCTTTCTTTCTTTCTTTCTTTCTTTTTCTTTTTTTTTTTTTTTTTTTTTTGGTGGTACTGGGGGATTGAACCCACGGGCATTCTACCTCCAATCTACACCCCCAGTCCTATTTTGAAACAGGGTCTGGATAAATTGCTGAGGCTGGTTTCGAATCTGTAATCCTCCTGTCTCAGCTTCCCAAGTACTGGGATTACAGGTGTGTGCCACCATGCCTGGCTCCCTCTCACTCTCTTTTGCACCCACAACTATTACAGCTTATCCCCAGAAACATCCATCAGTTCCCAAATGATTTCCACACTACCAAATCCAACAGTCAAACTCAGTTCCCTCAACCTGTCTGCAGCACGAGGCCTCTAGGGCAGGACCCTCTCGGTCCTTCTGCGATTCATCCAGGACTTCCCATCTCAGGACTTCCCATCTCAGTCAACATAAAAGCAAACATTTCCTCAATGGCAGACAAGGCCCTATATCGGTGTTTCACAAACTTGTTGGTTTCTAGACTCCTTCACATACTTAAAAGTTATGGAGGGCCCAAAGAGCAATCAACATTTACTATATGTGAACCTGAAACTGAGAAACAATTCTAGTATTTATTAACTCAGTTTAAAAAATAACAATCTATATTAATATAATTCACATATTTTATGGGAAACTTCCCACCCATTATTTTCCAAAACAGAAACTTGGTAAGAAGAGTGACACTGCTTCACAAGTTTGTAAACCCTTTAGTGCCTGGCTTGACATGAGCTGGATTCTCCCTCTGCTTTTGCACTCCAACTGCTGTAACATCGCACACCACGTGGAAAGCACCACTGCACACCCGTGAGCAAACAGGAGTGCAAAAAGCACCTAACACCACCTTAGTATTGTGAGAAATAATTAGATCTTTTCTATCAAAGGAATGGCTTGACGCGCTCCATGTTGTAAAATTGTATTTGTGTATCTGTGCTTGTATTTTTGTAGACAGCGTTTCCTGAAAATTGTGAGTGCCAACCCCTCCCCCAGCATCCCCTTCAGCCAATGGTGTAAAGATTGTGAGGCTGTATTCCCACCAATAGGAGCACAGCACAGAAGCTCTGCACTGAAGAAAAAACGCCCAGGAACTTCCTCCATGTTGTTCTTGCACACCAGACCTTCCTGGTGGCAAGATTCCTTTTTGCAAAAAGTAAAATTCACCTTGCTGAGCTGCTTTCAACTACGTGTCTTTTTTTTTAACGATGCCATAAAAATTTATTTCTAACAGTATTATTATGAAAATAGTTCTGACTTTGTGCACCCCCTAAGACTCCAGGGAGCCCCTTGGGGGTCTGCGCCCTCACACTCTCCTCTGGTCCTACTGCTGCCCAGCCCTCGCCTCCCGCACACTCCCCCACTGTTCCTCACACACACTTCGCCTTGGCCTTTGCTGTGCCTTTTGCTAAAAACACTCTCCCTCAGAACCATTCAGGCTAAAAAAATATTATTGAGCATCTATTATGTGCCAAATGTTCTAGGCTCTAGAAATAATACAGCAGTGAAGACAGAAAAAGACCTCTGCCTCCCAGGGTGCAAGCCTTCTAATGCCACTGGGGAGTCAGCATGCACCTGCACCAACCATGCGCTCCTCTCCTGCAGGCAGGAACAGGGTCTGCGCCAGGTGTGGGGCTGCTGGGCAAGCCTACATAAGCCAGGTCCAGGGCAGGTAGTGGCCACAGAGAAAGGAAAGGTTAAAAACAAGGCTTAAAGCCAGGTGCAGTGGTGCACACCTGTAATCCCAGCTACTAGGGAGGCTGAGGCAGGAGGATCACAAGTTTGAGGTCAGACTGGACAACTTAGTGAGACATTGACTTAAAATAAAAAGGGCTGGGGGTGTAGCTCAGCAGCAGAATACCCCTCGTTTCAATCTCCAGTAAACCCTGCCCCCATCCAAAGAGGTGGGCGGGGGGGGGTTAAATGTTAAAACTTATTCTAGCCTGGGCAGTGTGGCTCAGCAGTAGAATGTGTGTTTAGCATGTGTGAGGCCCTGGGTTCAATCCCCAACACCAAATAAACAAACAAAAAACCTCCAAATGACAACAAAAACAATTCTTGACCTCTTTCCTTTTTTTCAAAGTACCTGCCACAGTCTGACATACTACACATGTTAAATGAAAATGGTTTGAGTGCTTTTGGGCAAGTGCCACCAGGTTGGGAGGAGTCCCCTGAGGAGAGGACGCTCCTCTGGTCCTGTGGAGACCTTTCCTGTGCCCATGACCACTACCTACCCTGGGCCTGATTTGTGCAGGCTCGGCCCAGCAGGCCCCACACCAGCCCAGGCCCTATTCCTGCTGCAGGAGAGCACAGGAGAGGAGAGCCGGACAGGAGCCAGACCTGGAGGCAGCTTTGTTTCAACAGCCAAATAGTTTCAGAATAACTGTTCCCTATAAAAAGAAACTGGTTTCTGGAAAAGAATGGCAGTATCAGTGTCATGAAATGCTATATGACAGCCTCCAGCCCACATCTCCAGAGAGATAAGTGAAGGACCCACAACGTTTCTAATTCCAGGTCATGTTGTGTGCATTTTTTAAAATCTGCATCAGAAAACCAGGAAGCTGTCATAAGCCCAGGGTATCTGAACAGGCGGCACTTGGTCATTCAAGGTAGAATGACAAAAAGGACCCAAAGGGTTACTGTGCCTCTCACCATTCAGCAGCTTCTGATAAGGCCACCCAGAGGCTGGAGGGAAGGGAAACATGTGAGCCAGAAAGCCAGACACTTGAAACACCAGCTTCCCAAGCAGGATGGGGACGGGACAAAACAACTTTTCTGCACTGCTGGAGAAAAGTCACAGTGGTGCAGGTTGACAGGGCTCCACCTGCACCCATCTCCAACCACAGGTGGGGCCTCCGTATTCCAGCGGTCCTTTCATGGAACCCTTCTGGTTCCTCCAACCCGGCTCCTGTCTCCGCTGCCTACTCTATTCCCACCCCCATCCCTCTCAAATGTCCTCACCTCCTGCATGGTGGAGAAATATTATGGGTCCTTCACCTTCTGGGGAAGTTGGCTGGGGCTTCCTGCTCTCCGGCCTCCACGCTTACCTACTTCTCCTCCTGCCTTGGAGAAGGCTCCCACCTGCCAGAGAATGTACCGCCCACCCCCTTGTGCCAGTATTGAAAAATTGCACCGATATTAATTTCCAATAAAATGTAAAAGGCAGGCACCCAGGCAGGGGGAGGCAGCAGCTTTGCCTGGTACTTCAGAGCTCCCCCTCCTCTCTCTGCCCTTTGTTCTAATGATTAACCCATAGTAAGAATGTAAAGACAATTGAAACCTCTAGCTTTAGAAGCACATGAGACTTAGAGGCAGTTAAGGCCTTTAGCCCTAAATATACACACACACACACACACACACACACACACACACACACACACACACACACATATATATATATATGAAGTAATTAAAAGCCCTAAGACCACAGTGACTGCCTGGTGCATTTAAAAACCGTAAAGATAACAAAGGCCTTATGCCTGCTCTTAGAGATTACACACAGCTGCACTGGCTGCAACTAGTGCCTCTGTTTACCTCCTATTCTTTGTGACTTGGCCTCAATATGAAAAAGGCAAACTCCATAGGTTACTTCAATTTTTTTTTTTTTTTTTTGCAGTACTAGGGATTGAACCCAGGGGCATTCTACCTCCGAGCTCCACCCCCAGTCCTATTTTTTATTCTTTATTTTGAAACAGGGTCTCACTAAGTTGCAGAGGGCCTCACTAAGTAGCTGAGGCTGACCGTTAACCTGCAATCCTCCTGTCTCAGCCTCCCAAGTACTGGGATTACAAGCGTGTGCCACCACGCCTGGCTCATGAGTTACTTCAAAGCACCCACAGCTGATGGGCAACTGATACAGCACAGGTAAAAATAAAGATCATTAAACCCTGCACTTAGTAAGTGTACTGTCTGGAGACTAGAAGGCACCATCTGCCCAAGAAATAAGTTACTAGCCCGTTGCCTTGGTAACGCTGATAAGAACATATCAATGTGGAAACTGTATATAAGGGCCGGGTTCGGAGGGAGGGGCAGAATTCCATTTTCAGGCTCTCCAAGGTGCACGATGCTTTTCTTCTCTTCCCTTTCTATTTCCTACTGACTTTGTAATAAAATTTTGTTTAAGCTGCAACCGCCGCCTGTTAGTTTTAATTCCCCATTCAGAAAATCCTATCTGAATTGAGGGAAAGAGCCCACAGAGCCACTCCCAACCTAATACTCTTTGGTCTCCTTGGTATCTGGCTCCATCTACAATCATATACTTTCTGCTATTTTAATCACTTTTTAATGTACAGTTCAGTGGCATTAAGTACACTCACATGTTGTATAACCATCACCACCAACCATCATACATGTTTTATGTTATGTTTTTGTGGTACGGGGGATTGAACCTAGGGGCATCTTACCTCCGAGCTACACCCCCAGCCCTTTTTTATTTTATATTTATTTATTTATTTATTTATTTATTTATTTATTTATTTATTTATTGGCGGTACCGGGGATTGAACCCAGGGGCATTCTACCTCCGAGATACACCCCTGGCCCTATGTTTTATACTTTATTTTGAAACCGGGTCTCACAAGGTTGCATAGGGCCTCACTAAGTAGCTGAGGGTCTCACTAAGTAGCTGAGGCTGGCAGCGAACCCGGATCCTCTGGTCTTCGCCTCCCAAGTACTGGGATTACAAGCGTGCGCCACCACGCCTGGCCCTTTTTTATTTTGAAACAGGGTCTCACTAAGTTGCTGAGGGCTGAGGCTCGACTCCAACCTGTGATCCTCCTATCTCAGCCTCCCAAGTTCTGGGATTACAGGTATGAGCCACCACATCTGGCCCATCATATATATGAAACCTCTTCTCACTAACAGCTTCTCTTGCCCCGCCTTCTAAGATGAGGCTCCCTCACCTGTACACACGTGCATGCGGGTGCACGAGCATGTGCACACACACAACTCTTACGCTGTGCCCCCTTCGGGCTTCTGCCCTCTCCCTCTTGCTTTCACTGTTGGGCTTCCTGAACCAGCCCTCTGCCAAGTCTGTTTTACGGACACCATTTCTTAACCTCCTAGTGACCCTATTCTGATCATCTTTTCGCTCCCTCTCCAATCTGGCTCTGTCTCCATTGGGGTCAACGATGGCTTTCTAACTGAGAATGGCTCAGTCCTTATCTCACTTCTTCCCTTTCTTTGGCTCTTCCTGGACACTCCCTCCCCCGGGCTCTGTCTCCTCACTATCCACGCCTCTCAGATGGCTCTAATTCTTTCATTCGTTGCTCTATTTTATAAAACTAGATGGCCCTAATTTTTATCTCCCTAACCTTGCTCCCAAGATACAAATGCTACTACTAAACATCTCCATCTAGACATCCCACAACCACACCAAACTGACAAAGTCCCAAAGTGAACACTTCTGTTCCCCCAATCCATATTACCTCACATAGTCAAATGCCACCACCATCCACCCACCAAGTGGAAATGGGTCATCTCAGATCCTTTTCTGTTTTCTCTCCCTCTATCCAATCTGCTGGTTCTTTCTAACTTTTTAGGATCTCTACTTCATAAAGTTCATCTCTCTATCATTACTTTGGTGATGACATCTAAGATTTCTAGCTCGTACTATCACAACAGTCCCTTAGTCTTAATCCCCTCCAACCCATCACCCACATGAGTGCCAGAAAGTCCGTCCTTCCTTCCGTCCGTCCTTCCTTCCTTCCTTCCTCCCTCCCTCCCTCCCTCCCTCCCTCCCTCCCTCTCTCCCATTGGACCCAGGGGCATTCTAACTCTGAGCTACACCCCCAATGCTATTTTATTTTTAATTTTGAAACAGGGTCTAAGTTACCACACACTGGCCTCAAGCTTGTGATCCTCCTCGTCCCCGCCTCCCAAGTACTGGGATTTCAGGCGTGCGCCACCGCTTGAGGTTCAGACCCTCTTTTTTGAGAGCAAATTTGATTCCTCATTTCAGTCCTCCACTGACCAAGAAATAATTCAAATCCTCAGCAAGATTCAAAAGGTTCATCAAGATCAAGCAACAGCCTTATTTCCTATGCTTCCAAACACCAATCGTGTTTTCAGTCACACTCTCTGCGACATGCACACTCTTGGGAGCCTCCTCACCTCTGCTGCCTTTTACCTAGCACACCCCTCCTCCCCTGCACAATAGAGGCTCTGGCCCACCACCCCAGACTCCACCGAAATGACTCTACCTAACCCCCACGCAGGCAAAGCTAGTCACCCCTCCCTCAGTGTTCTCTCTCAACACTGGTCACCTGCTCTGGACCCAAGTCCATGTCCATGTGGCTACTGGCTCGTGTGGCTCTAGTCAACAGGAAGAGGAGCTGATGTTTACACCTGCCTGTGGCATCGATGGTGGTAGAAAAGGTGGTGCTAAGTATAGCAGGTGCCAGGAAAGAAGGAAAAAGAAAATGCAGGGCTCACCTGGGCTGGGATATCTAATGTCACAGAACTTTAAAAAGGAGGAATGGTACTTGCACCACAGCTGGTTATTAACTTGTCGATTGAGGGGGTGGCCAGAGCTGAGTTCCCCACAGCATCTTGGGATGGTTCCTAATTATGAAAAGGTCTATTGTCTTCAATCCACATTCCAGGATGGCATTTACCTTTTTCAGATAGCAGAGGCTCTCTAAGTCATTTTGTGATTCTGAAGCTCTGAAGGGTGAGGCAGGTTACCAGGGAGCCCCGTGGGCTTCTTGGAGAAAGATACGTGAATAAAGGAGAGAAGACAAGTCCAGTGACACTCTGGGAAGGCCGGCTGTGGTGAGACCAAAGCCAGCTCAGGAGGCTGGCAGCTAATGAAGAGAAAGGGCCTTTGTTCTCCAGAGGCAGACGTGCGCCCTCCACCTCCACCCTCTGTACCAGCAAACTGCCTGAGTATATCTTGGTTCCTTGGCTACTGCAGGGAATGGGAGTTGGCTGGTTCCAGAAATTTTCATGGAAAAAAAAATCTCAGTTCTCTCCAAAGCAGAAATAAAGCTGGAGGCCTAACCGTAATCTAGCTCAGGGGATCACATTTTTCCTTCCAAATTAGCTAAAGAGGCTATGGGGATGGGACGTAGTGGCACACACCTGCAATCCCAGTATACTTGGGAGGCTGAGACAGGAGGATCACAGGTTTGAGGCCAGCCTCAGCGACCTAGCGAGACCCTGTTTCAGCATAAAAAATAAAATAGGGCTGGGAGTGTAGTTTGAAGGTAGAATGCCTCTGGGTTCAATCCCCAGTACCAAGAAGAAAAAAGAAAGGGTACAGGACTTAGGCATAACTTTATCAGGGAAACAGAAGTTTCCTCTGGACCGAGAGCTTCTCAAGGCCTCCCCTATCATCTAATCTAACTCCTGTAGCGCTGGCAGCACCATGCTCACACCCACAGTTGCCTCCGACTCCTTCATGTGGGAAACAAACTGCACTGGTTGGAAATGAAACATTAAAGTAAAGGGAATGACAACAAGCTCTTCTTCTTACGCTTAAGGAATACTGCAAATTCACCGAACTATACTCTGGTGGGGTCTTGAAAATCCAAGGTCCACAACTTCTTCCTTCTTACACCACACCCTGGCCTTAGGGATGACTTCCCGCCCTGCCCAGGGAGAGAGTGAGGTAGAGCCAGACTAATTTGTTTTCTCTCAAAGACCATTTGCAAAAAACCAACTGACATGGGCTCTTTGGCCTCCAAAATTCCAACTGCTCTGGGATCAAGGCCAGAAACCTACCAAAGTTTTTCTACAGAAGACTTATTAATCTTCATTCAATTTGGCACCAATAAGATTGGCCAGCATAGACCCCAAAGGGCCTGAGGGCATATCCACATCTCCCTCATCCCGAAATGCCAACAACTTGAAGGCTAAGGGACCCAGTGTCCCCTCAGGTACCCTTCTCTGGTCCAGCCACAGTCTCAGGTTACAAGTTGTCCTTTGCCCACCATCTGATCTTCTAAAACCCTTGTCTAATTTATCACAGGCATAGAAGTACTGCTAATTGACCTGCTGGCTCTGGTACACAGAAGGTAAATGCTTTGGCTTGCTCCATGGACTGAAATCTAAAATCTGAGAGAACCCAAGTGCTCCCTAGGGGATATTAGAAAGTGTTACTTAAGGCTGTGACCCTCCCGCCAGTTGTGGTTTAGGCAAGTCTCACTCCAGGGAAGGCAACCAGAGGATGCCACCTGCCTCATGAGCTCCCGAGCAGCTTCTGCATCTGCGGCCAAGTTCTACAACTCAGGGTCATGACGTGCCAAGCATGACCAAGCTGACCTGCGCATGTCTTCCCCTCCCCTCATGCCCGTTTAGGCACAGATTAAATATACCACATTTAGAAATAGTGAAGGCCTTCTGTTCAACTCAAATATTTGATCCAGATACTAAACAAACATGATAGGCACAGATTTTGTCAAAGGGCCCTAACTAAGTGACCCTACAAATCACAAGACATCTGACCAGAAGCCTCAGGGCATCTCCACCACCGTGTAAAGGCAGCAGGGATTCAGTAAACACTAATTACTACAGGAAGCACATGGAAGGCTAGGCCCTCCTGTCTCTGCCCGCCACCATCCTGCAGGGCAATCTAACACACCATTCCTACCAGGCGCCAGACCCCACTACTATCACAAGAGCGGAACACAGCAGTGAAGGCAGAGATCTCCACATTAAGAGCCCACGGCTCCAAAGAGAAAGTCCGTAACAATCAAACAGTGAGATGAACCTGTTCCAAATGGACAGGCAGGCATTTGGGGTAAAGGCAGGAAAAACATGTTACTTCATTTTCAATAATCTTGATAATTTAGGGAAGATAGCAGTCAAACGAGCATAAAGAAGCTGAGAGTGCACAGACAACTGAAATTACTATTTAACCACAGGGTGAGGCCTCCTCTCCTACTTAAAGAAAGGCCTAACTGTGAGATTTAAATTTCACCAAAATTCCCTACCTACCTGTAACCTGGGTGTTAACAGTGCAATAAATTTGGCCAAACAACAAGGAGGAAAATGTCAAGGGATCCACATAACTGCACACGGGTAATTGGTCTCCAGATCCTACAGTGCCTGAGCTTCTTGCTTCATCCCCTCTGGCTAGAAACAGAAATGGGCTTGGCTTCTTCCTAGTAAATATTCCAACCATGCCCAATGCCAGGTACCCTGGACAAAGCAAGGGGGGAGGAGCCACAGGCTCTGCCTGATTCCTGACATCAGGAATTCTTATTTATTTATTTATTGGTGCATTGTAATCATACATATTGATGGGTTTCAGGGTGGTAGAAGTATACATGCACACATCGGTCAATTAGCTCTCCCCCGTGACATCAGAAATTCTGAAGAATGTGGCTGAGAGGCTGAGGACCGAGAGCAGGGCTTCTGGCTGCCCCAGAAGAGTGTCACATGGTAGGATTCTACTAAAGTATAACTTCAGGGCTGGGGAATGTAACTCAGTGATAGAGTGCTTGCCTAACACCTGAGAGGCCCTGGGTTTGATCCTCAGCACCAATAAATAAATGGTGTAACTTATAATTCTATTCAACTACTTTAAGTGGGCAAATCAATTATTTTTCATAAATCTGACGAGGTGTGTAATAGTCACCACAACCTGGTTTTAGAACATTTCTGTGATCACTCTGGAGGAGATTTTTAATAAATTCAAACCTAAAAACCATGACAGTTTGGTGAGGTTTAAGAAGCTGATGGATAGCCAGGTGTGGTGGCGCATGGCTGTAATCCCAGTGTTTGGGAGGTTGAGATAAGAGGGTCACAAGTTCAAGGCCAGCCTCAACAATTCAGAGAGGCCCTCAGCAACATAGTGAGACCCTCTTTCAAAATGAAAAATAAAATAGGGCTGAGGGTGTAGCTCAGAGTATAGTACCCCTGGGTTTAATCCCCAGTACCAGAAAAAAGAAAAAAAGAAGAATCTGATGGATGTGAAGATAGGGAGTTAGTATCCACTTGTTGCTGCCAATTCAGCAAGATGAAGGGAACTCGGTGCAGACAAAAGAAAAGGAAGCCACAGCCATCCTGCTTCTCCGTGAGAAGTACTTAACTGGGTGTGGCTTGGGGACCTGGAAAACTTACACTTTATTAGTTTTGGGTTCTTTTTTTTTTTGGTACCGGGGATTGAACCCAGGGGCATTCTACCTCTGCGCTACACCCCCAGCCCTATTTTACTTTTTTGTTTTGGAATAGGATCTCACTAAGTTGTAGAGGGCCTAAGTTGCTGAGGCTGGCTTCAAACCTGCAATCCTTCTGTCTTAGCCTCCCAAGTACTGGGACTACAAGCATGCACCACCATGCCCGGCATATTTCTTTTAAAAATAACTATTGAGAGCCAGGCATGGTGGCGCACGCTTGTAATCCCAGTACTTTGGGAGGCGGAGACTGGAGGATCCGGGTTCGCGGCCAGCCTCAGCTCTCGCTCTCTCTCTCTCTCTCTCTCTCTCTCCTCAGTGAGGCCCTCCACAACTTCGTGAGACCCGGTCTCAAAATAAAGTATAAAAAGTAGGGCTGGGGGTGTAGCGCGGAGGTAGAATGCCTCTGGGTTCAATCCCTGGTATCGGAAAAAAAAAAAAAACTATTGAGCCGGGTGTGGTGGCGCACACTTGTAATCCCAGTACTTGGGAGGCTGAGACCAGAGGATCCAGGTTCGCAACCAGCCTCAGCTACTTAGTGAGGCCTTCCATAACTTAGTAAGACCCTGTTTCAAAAAATAAAGAATAAAAAAATAGGGCTGGGGATGTAGCTCGGAGGCAGAATGCCCCTGGGTTCAATCCCCAGTACTGCTAACTAACTAACTAACTAACTAAATAAATAAATAAATAAATAAATAAAATAACTATTGGTGAGAACAGTGCTTCCCAGATGAAAACGAAGAACACCTTAGTCTGTGCATGTTTTCCTGGCAGCTCTCCTGCAGCAATGTCTGAGTAGTTGCACAAATCTCTCCACCATGACTGACTTTCAGCACCAAAGCCACGGGATCAAATACATGTCAGTTCAACCCTGAAACAGGCACTGTCCCTTCCCCCGACAGCTGAATGTCTTCACAGACACAGTGTGGAGAAATGGTCTGTGAATCCCAAACCCAACAATTTGCTAAACCACAGATCAAAGAAATGAAATGAAATGTATGAAAACTGCTTTGATTTTGAGAACATCTACGTATAGGCATCTTAATTGATGAGACCCATGGGGCTGTAGGGTTTTACAGATGTCTAGTGTCCTGAGGCTAATCTGTGCTCTCGATTTGTCTTTGTATGCAGAAAGCAAGCAGAAGGAGCAATGAAGGGACAGGGGAATCAAAAATATTAGAAATGGCTAGAAGACGAAAGGTATACGACTTCCCAATACACAACCAGACTGCTTAGAAACAAGTACCTTCCCTGAGCAAGCTATCCTAGCACACTCCTTCAGCACTCCAGGACATCCGTGCCCTCCTGTGCTCAATCGACTTGGGGAAAGAATATTCTAAGAGAGAAGCAAATACATCAAAATGATAATACATCAAAAGCAAACACAAAGTCGCTCTGGCAAATGATAAAGGTTTCTCTCCAAATGTGCTTCTGATTTTTTTTTTTTTTAGTAGTACCGGGGATTTAGCGGTACCAGGGGCATTCTACCTCCGGGCTATACCCCCAGCCCTATTTTTTATTCTTTATTTTGAAACAGAGTCTCACTAAGTTGCAGAAGGCCTCACTAAGTAGCTGAGGCTGGCCGCGAACCCGGATCCTCCTGTCTCAGCCTCCCAAGTACTGGGATTACAAGCGTGCGCCACCACGCCCGGATGCTTCTGACCTCTTATGAATGACAAGGACTCCCAGAGTCTGTGCTTAGCACCACCTTTGTAGCTCCCTCCTGGATATCCCCATCAGAACATGTCAGGGCACTCCCTATCAAGTTACTCAAAACAGGTCCCCTCATCTCTCTTTTTTTTTTTTCTGCAGTACCGGGGATTGAACCCAGGGACATTCTACCTCCGTGCTACACCCCCGGCCCTATTTCTTATCCTTTATTGAAACCCGGTCTCATGAAGTTGCGGAGGCCTCACTAAGTAGCTGAGGCTGGCCACGAACCCGGATCCTCTGGTCTCCGCCTCCCAAGTACTGGGATTACAAGCGTGCGCCACCACGCCCGGCTCCCCTCATCTCTTTAAAACGTTTCCCTCTCCTGGAACTGCAATCCTGGTACAACTACCATCCATCCATGCCAGAGTTCCAGGTGTGGCCTCCACACCTCTGTACTTCCTACTGACCAAAGAGGGAAGCAGTGAGGGGGGACTGTCCCCTGCTACACATTGCAGCGAAGGGGACAGCACAGGGTACATTCCCAGTTGTTTGTCCTTAATTTCCCTCCCACATACTCCCTCCTTTCTAACCTCACTGCCTTGAACTTCATTATCTCTACTTGGATTCTTGCAACAGTCTCCTAAGTATAAAACCATCATCAAGGTGTGTTTGGTTTGTTTTCTCATTGTGTTAACACACATCATAAAAGTTATCATTTGCGCCTGGTATGGTGCCGCATACTTGTAATCCCAGTACTTTGGGAGGCGGAGACCGGAGGATCAGGGTTCGCGGCCAGCCTCAGCTCTCTCTCTCTCTCTCTCTCTCTGCTTAGTGAGGCCCTCTGCAACTTCGTGAGACCCGGTTTCAAAATAAAGTATAAAAAATAGGGCCAGGGGTGTAGCGCGGAGGTAGAACGCCCCTAGGTTCAATCCCCGGTACCGCAAAAAGAAAAAAGTTATAATTTTAATCATTTTTAAGTATACAATTCAGTGGCATCGAGTCCATTTGCAATGTTGTGTGACCATCACTATTTCCAGGGCTTGTTCATCATTCCCAACAGCAACTCTATACCCATTAAGCAATAGCTTCCCATCTCCCCCACTCCCTGTGGCACTTGATAATCTCTATCTGCTTTCTGTCTCTATGAATTTGCCTATTCTAGGTTCCCAATATAAGTGGAATATAATATATATCCTTCTGTGTCTGGTTTATTTCAGTTAGCATAGTGTTTTTTGGAGAATTCCTTCCTTTTATGGCTGAATAATATTCTATTGCACTATACACTGCCTTTTGTTTAACTATTCATCTCTTGGTTGACACCTGGTTGCTTCCACCTTTTGGTTATTGTGAATATTGCTGCTATGGACATGACTGTAACAAGGAGACCCTGCTCAAGTTTGAAATTCCAATTCATATTTGTATTTCTTAACTGTACCACTCCCCTGTTGGCATACTTTGAAAGACACAATTTTACTTGCAGGCTAAACTCCTTGGCTGCCAGTCATGACAAACGAGCCCTGCCTCACCTCCACCCTCCTCATCGCTACCTCCTGATGCGCCCTGCGCTCCAGCTACACACATCTGCCTGCTGCTCCAGGGCCACACCACGCTCTCTCCTGCACATTTGGTTGTGATAGCCCACAACACCCTTCCCCGCCCATGTATACACATCTCTGAACCTCTGCTCATCCTTCAACTCCTTAAACCTTGTCTGAGCCAAGAGAGGATAAATGTGCACCCACGCATCCATCGGGGCTTCAATGTCCCACCTTCCCCAAGGCCTTCTCTAAATGACTTTGCTCTTCCTTCTCCGTAAGCTCCCTAAGGACCTCCCACTAGACTTTAAGCTCCCAGGTGACAACAAGTTGCTTTCAATTGGGCTGCTATTTCAGTAGCAGTGTGACAGACCCATGACACACATTCAAATCTTTTTTTTTTTTTTTGGCGGTACTGGGGATCGAACCCAGGGGCATTCTAACTCAGAGCTACACACCCAGCCCTATTTTTTATTCTTTATTTTGAAACAGGGTCTCACTAAGTTGCGGAGGCCTCACTAAGTAGCTGAGGCTGGCCGCGAACCTGAGATCCTACTGTCTCAGCCTCCCAAGTACTGGGATTACAAGCGTGCGCCACCATGCCCGGCTCACATTCAGATCTTTATAGAATAAATTAAAGGTTTTTTGTTCTTTGCAATACTGGAGATTGAACCCAGGGCCTAGTGCATGCTAGGCAAGCATTCTACCACTGAGCTATATCCTCAGCCCTTTTCTTTTTTAATTTTTTTTTTTTGAAACAGGGTCTTGCTAAATTGCCTAGGCTATCCTCAAACTTATCCTTTTGCCTCGGCTTCCCAAGCAGCTGGGATTACAGGTGTGCATCACCCATGCCCGGTTACCGAAGCTTTGGTTTATGAGTGTATACTTTGAGTGCTCAAGATAAATGGTGTTTTTTTTTTTACAGGTATCTTCACATAGTTTATTTTGTTAATCTACTGAAATAACTCTACCTTGAGACAACAAGTAGCCAGCTCAGTGAGGAACATCTGTTGTACATGTGTCTTCACAGTGTATTACGTGTACCTAGTACGGTAAGTGCATTCAGTCACTGAAATAAGACTGCTCTGATTCACATGTGCAAGCAGCATTTAAGAAACACCATTTACAGGCCGGGCATGGTGGCGCACGCTTGTAATCCCAGTACTTTGGGAGGCAGAGACCGGAGGATCGGGTTCGCGGCCAGCCTCAGCTCGCGCATAGTTGCGCGCGAGCGTTCTCTCTCTCTCTCTCTCCCTCCCTCCCTCCCTGTCTCTCTCTCTCTCTCTCTCTCTCTACTTAGTGAGGCCCTCCACAACTTCGTGAGACCCGGTTTCAAAATAAAGTATAAAAAAATAGGGCCAGGGGCGTAGCGGGAAGGTAGAACACCCCTGCGTTCAATCCCCGGTACCGCAAAAAAAAAAAAAAGGAAACACCATTTACACAAATGTGATTCTATGTAATGTAGCACATGTACCATGCTTTGGTAAACACATTCATTCACTGAAATACTACTACCCTGATACAACAAATAACTGGCACTAAACTGGCACTCTTAGGATTTCTTTTGATAAATTGTGTGTTTTTTTTTAAGCAGGAATAGTTGGGCCAATAGTTTTTTTTTAAAAGCTATGTGTAGCCGGGTGTGGTGGTGCACGCTTGTAATCCCAATACTTTGGGAGGCGGAGACCGGAGGATCTGGGTTCGCGGCCAGCCTCAGCTCACGCTCTCTCTCTCTCGCTCTCTCTCTCTCTACTTAGTGAGGCCCTCCACAACTTTGTGAGACCCGGTTTCAAAATAAAGTATAAAAAAAATAGGGCCGGGGGTGTAGCGCAGAGGTAGAATGCCCCTGGGTTCAATCCCCGGTACCGCAAAAAAAAAAAAAAAAAAAAAAGCTGTGTGTAACTTAGATTGTTAACTTCCAACCTACACTGTATTAATTCCCTGAGAAAGGTGCAATAAATAACCACATTTTCCTCAAAGGTTTCCCTCTAACATGCTTGCAAACTCATCTGCCCTCTGCTTCAGAAGGAATACACCTCTTTATTTTAATTAATTAATTTATTTATTTATTTACTTATTTATTTATTTATTTATTTATTTATTTTGTGGTACTGGAGATTGAACCAGAGGCATTCTACCTCTGAGCTACACACCCAGGCCTATTTTTTTTAATTCTTTATTTTGAAACAGGGTCTCAATAAGTTGCAGAGGGCCTCACTAAGTAGCTGAGGCTGGCCGCGAACCCAGATCCTCCGGTCTCAGCCTCCCAAGTACTGGGATTACAAACGTGAGCCACCATGTCCGATCGGAATACACCTCTTTAAAACTAAGGGTTAGATGTAACCAAGAAAAGTCTCATGTCCTAAACATGTTTTTAGAAAACTGTACAAACCAATAAGAGAAAAAAAAGTTACTAAATGAAAATCAGGCCAGGCACATCACCAGCATACATTCAAACCACCAAAAGCATATGGACAGGTGCTCTACATATTAGTCATCAGGAAAATGTCAGTCAGAACCACAATGAGATACTATTACATACTCATGAAAATGTCTAAAAATACAGACTGACAAGACCAAGAGTAGACAATGAGAGGGAACACCTGAAACCCTCAGACACTGAGAGTATAAGCTGGACAACTATGGAAAATTGTTCAGCAGTGTTTCTTGAAACTAAACATACCTTTACCCTAAAAACTCAGCAATTCTATTCTTGGCGACACATCCAACAGAAATGAATGTCTATGTTGACCAAACGGCAAGCACAAGAATGTTGAAATGGACTACATCCTAAGACTACAAAACTGGAAACAACCCAAGTGACCAACAGCAGCCAAACAACAAACAAGCTGCAGTTATAGCTGTGAAATGGAATATCGTGCAGCAGCAAAAAAAAAAAAAGGACTACAGTCATCCCTCAGTATCCACAGGAAACTGGTACAAAGACTCCCCCCAAAACCAAAATCCATGATGCTCAAGTACCTTATATCAAAAAGCACAGTATTAGCCAGGCATGGTGGTGCACGCTTGTAATCCCAGTACTTGGGAGGCTGAGACCAGAGGATCTGGGTTCGTGGCCAGCCTCAGCTACTTAGTGAGGCCCTCCGCAACTTAGACCCTGTTTCAAAATAAAGAACAAAAAATAGGGCTGGGGGTATGGCTCGGTGGTAGAATGCCCCTGGGTTCAATCCTCCATACCGTGAAAAAGAAAAGCGCACAGTATTTGCATATAACTTATACACATCCTCCCATATACTTTAAATCTCTAGACTACTTACTAAAACCCAATGCAATGTAAATGCTATGTAAATAGTTCTTATACTTCATTGTTTAGGGAACAATGACAAGAAAAAAAAGTCTGTACGTTTTCAGTACAGATACAATTTTTAAAAACTCTTTCAATCCATGGTTGGTTGAATAGGTGGATGCAGAACCCAGCAAAACCCATGGTGACATGCAGGCATACAGATTAAACTCATAGATTAATGTCCTAAAGAAGGCAGAAAGACAGACACACACACATACAAAAGGACATATTGCATGACTCCAGGAATATGAAGATCAAGAACAAACAAAACTCAAAACTATGATACAGAAGTCGGTTAGGCGCTGGTGCTGCCTAGCATGCACAAAACCCAGGATTCTATTCCCAGCACTGGGAGGAGGAGGAGGAGGAGGAGGAGGAGGAGGAGGAGGAGGAGGACGACGACGACGAGGGAGGGGTGGGGAGGAGGGGGA